>JUFY01026553.1:0-77097 GCA_001855655.1 Leptopilina clavipes | reverse complement strand
GTGTAGGGGAAGATATTTCGCGTTCCGAAGGAGATGATTGAATGACAGATACTACGGGAGGTGGAGAAATAGAGGCCGACGTTGATGGCAACGGTTCGGATTGTGCAATTGGTTCTAAAGGAGTGACACTTAGGGTTTTGGGAGGCGTTTGCTTTGGAGTTGCAATTTTTGCACTCATTGATGGTAACATTGTCCTAGTCTTAGGTTTCCTCCACCCCTGTGCAACATCAAGTCATTATTAGTCGTTAGAGCGTTATACATTGAGTAACACACGTTGCTGGCTAATTATATTATGTTACATGTAAAGGATCGAAATTAATCTAACAAGTAACTAAGATTCTGCTAGTCGACAGAGATTATCATTTGTGAAAAAAAATAGTATGAAAAATAACTACGTAATTGTAGGTTAGTTTTTTTCTGTAGACTAAGCAACATCTTAGTTGATAAACAATTTTTTCGTCTTACCTTGTCATCATAAAATCCTTGATCGTCTGTTCGTTGTTGACCAAGTAATCGATCCGTTTCAAGATCAGTGTCAGCTTCTTCTTCATCAACGCCTTCTTCACCGACCTCTAGTTCTCTTTCCTCGAGCCCCCTTCTTATTTCCGAGTCCTCGCTGTTAGTTTCCGTGCAGACTCTCCGTCTGCCATCGAGTAAACTATATCTTAGTTAGATGCACTTGTATTACGAAATCGTGTAATTCTCCCCACAAGTATTCCAAAACTCATGTTGATAATTTTGTTTTTGCTATTTTTTTTTAATGATAAAAATAAACAGCACGCGTTTTGGAATACTGCAAATTGGGTAAAATAACTTACCTTGGAATCCAAATGGGGCTTACACTAGATTCTAAATGATCTTCAGACGGTGATTTAGCGGGTAGTATTTTCGTTCTTTGTAGAGCCATTTTAATGTCTTTAATTGCAGCTTCAACCTCGCCTCCAATTTCTAAATTAACACTTTGCCTTCCCTGAGGTGCCGGAGGTGGTGGAGTTGCCAATGGATCTAAACCATCTAATTGCAATTCACTAGTGTCATAGGAATTCTCTTTCTTAACGAATAAATCCGGTGACGCTGTTTTAAGTGTATGTAAAATATCTTTAGTAACATTTAAACTGACATCTTTTCCTGTATCATTATCAGTGCCTAGCATATCGTTTCGTGTTCTTTGGATTATTTCCTTCTCAATTTCATTGATTTGTCGTTTCATCAACATCACAGTGGGATTGTTGTTATCTGTGTCGCTTGCGTGTCCACTGGATAAACCATCTTCAAGAACTGGCATACTAGTATATATCCTCAGGGAATCAGAATTATTTCCTAAATCCCCGACTGATCCAAGTAATCCACTGGCGGGCAACAATTCATTGTCCATCATCATAAGGGACATTTCACTATCTAGATCACCACAATTGCTATCGCAATCGGTCGTTTCTGGACTGAGGGTAAAATTTCGAGAATGTCCAACTTGTAATCCCACTTCCGTTTCTCCCAAATCTTCACTGCTCCCAGTGCCCATCGATAAATCCAGGAAATTGCTTTCATGTTCGATAGTCTGAAATAAAATATGTAACAAGTTTTCTTCTGATTTATAATTATATGCAAAAATTAGTAAAGTTGGATTATTTTTCAATAAATTGTTTTCAACATACCGTTTGAGGATAGTCCGATTTTTGCTTTTTTGGAGATTCATGAACTAACACTTCCTCGTTAGGAAGTCCACTTGCTAACCGTTGACCAACATAGGAACTACCGCCTTGTCTCCGTAGTTCGTAATCAAGATCCTGCAAATAAAAACAATAGATGTATAATTTTGAGGTTAGGTAGAAATGTCAGTGGGCCAGATGGCGTCGCGTAAAACAGGAAGTGACACTAAGCAGAAATTTAAAAAAGGAAATGTCAACAAGGTCAACAATGATGAAAAGAAACTTAAAGGCTTAGAGGCAGACCTCAGGGGATAAAGAACAAGAAAAAGGGGAAAGGACGAGAAATTATTAATTCGAAATAATGCAAACTTACTTGAAAAGCAAAAGAATCTGTATTGTTTTCCTTTTCTTCCGAGGGAGGTGGACACTTGAAAAATTCCTCCAGAACTTTTCGAGTTTCAGAGAATTCGTACAAATAATCAAAAGTACTGCCTCCAGGTGAAACAAGACTGCTAATTGTTTCAGATGGCAAGACAGATGAATTCAAAGGATCTTCATCCTTATCATCGACTTCTGTTTTATTTAAAGGCGTTAAAGAATTGGTATTTTGATCCTCCGAATGCATAACAGTCGACTCTATCACAGATTCTTGTATATTTAAACTCTCAGTGCAATTATCTTCTTTCTAATAAAAGAGAAATTGAAAAAATACGTTAAATTTTTCCATTTTACTCTTATTTAAAAAGTGAATGAAATTTTTTAAAATATTAAAAAAATACCTCTTTCTGATTAGGCGTGTTTGGTAATACTCTTTGTGGAAAACCTGGTCTAGGTGTCATGTAAACAGACGGTGACGACAACAGGGTTGGTAATCGTGGATTTTCACGAACTCCATAACGTCGAGGACTTTCGGAATATTGTGCAATAGGTAATTCGCCAATCACTCTGGTAACTTTGTGATTGCGTTCAGGAGAAGGAGAATGTGCTTCGCAATCACTTGCTGGTGTTACAACCTGCAAATTAATTAACAATAATATAAACAGTTCCCACAAAGTTAATTGAAGTGAAAGATTTTCAAGTGTCAAATTGAAGAACTAACCTTAAAAAAGTCAGATGAATTTTGATGAAACGTTGGACTACTGCCAACACTAGAACTAGGTGGTTCTGGAGGTATTCGTCCCCTGTGTGTATCATCAACACCCAAATCAGAATTGGTATTATTGATTTGACTTGTATTAGTTGATCCTAAATCTAATCGGAGTCCTTGCCAATTATCGTCGATGTCGTCAAATACAACAACTTCTCCATCGCTAACGATTGCCATACTTCTGGCTGGTGTTGTATGATTAGATTGATAGTCTATACAATTTTTTGTCAGTCCATAATCCAATTCGGTAATACTTTTTGGTACACCATACTCTATATTATTGCTATTTAATATTGAGTCATAATTAATTATACGATTGCTTTTAGGTGAGTCGTAATCAAGAATTGATTTAACTGGATTTCGACGAACAGAGTGCACTTCGGAGGAGAACACAGTCTCGGTTACTTCTCGATTCATACGATGTCTCTTAGTTTCTCCGCATCTGAAAATAAATATATAAGTTGCAGGGTTTTTTCTTTTTTTATTTATTTTGTTGCCTCTTGTATATCTCATTTAGTCACGCAAGCTTTTAAGTTTCTTTTGATTAACTTACCGACTTCTTAATTCCCACACACTTTGTCTATTAGGAGATTTGTTGTTCTTCTTTGCAGATAATTTTTCAGATGAAATTTCATCGTTTGGAACTGAATTCGATGCTGTGAGATAGCGTGACTTTCGAGACGCTACTTTTGCACGACTCTGCGAAAAGACTTCACGACCACCGGCTATTTCAATTATTCTACAACAAAATTGTTTTCAATTATAGTTCGTGTGAATTAATTGTTCTAGGTAAAGAATTTAGTTGTATAAAAGTGAGTCTCATTAAAATAAGTTTTACACAAAAAATTAAAATAATATAAGTGATTAATTTGAGACAGGAATTAAGATAAATTTACTCAAACATTTCAGAGGTGAGTAGAGATTTTTACATAACTCTTAATAAATAACTGACTAACTTTGCTCCCTTAAACACTTCATTGCTATTATTGATGTATGATTTCATTACTTTCTGTTGTGAAGCATAACAAAAAAATGTTCCACACCCAGTTTATGTATGAAGTGATACATATCTAAAAAAATTAAATACCTGTAAAGTAAGTATTTAGTAAATAAAGTCCTGTCAAGTCGTTAAAGAGATCTTAAAATAAAATCGATTCTACGTTCTACTATTTCCACAAAATTAAATAAAATATTCATGTATATAAATTTGCACCTATTTTTTTAAACAAAGTCCAGGATGACAGAAGGCTTAACCTTAAATCCATATGTGTAACTTAGAAAACTCGTGTCTTTAAATATTATAAATCTGTTGCAAATAGAATTACATGTTTCAATTTTTTCAGAATATTTCGAAATGCACATTTTTACAGAATTGAAAAAAAGATAGGGTGTCATTCCATTATATTTTTATTTTAACGTAACTTTACACACCATTTATCTTTGAACATGTATCAAACACAGTTTACTTTCCGAAACTGGAAATAACTATGATTCATTGATTCTCCGAGTGTGACGCTTTTGTCGATTTCCGGTATTTAAATAAAAACTTCCCACATATGAAAATTAAAATAGCCTCCAAATGAAGAAATTTATTTTGAACCTATTTAACTAAAACTGTGTAAAACAATTAAATAACTACTTGTTATTTAATTAACTGTTGTAAAATATTAATTTTGTTGCGTATTTACTCTTTTTTAATAAGGAAATTTCAGTCTTTTATTTTGTATTTATTATTAGAAACTCGAAGCAGTTAACTTGAAGTTTTTAAAGGGGATAGATGATTATTCTATAGTCAATTTTATGAGATAATTTAAAAAATTTTAAATATCATTTGATGGAGATTTTTTTCTCAAAATTCAATCATTGACTGATATAATAAATAGAAAAGATAAACACTAAATTTTTTTTCAAGATTTGCAATTAATGCAAGTCTTGTAAAAGTATTGGAAAATTAGTATAAGATTATATGCGTTTATAATAGTAAATAATAAATAATAACAATAATTTTTCTATAATTATTTGGATAATATAAGAAAATCAATAAATATGGAAGAATAATTTTAAAATATCATCTTATTAATATCCGGAAGCGTTAACATATTTTCATTTATAAATATATGGAATATTTTTTTTTTATGACAATTATAATTTTATAGTCTTATACCGCATTTCCTGTAATAAATTTGTTCGTAAGGAATAATTCGTGATACCTGGAATCTCTGAGTTTATAGCTGCGATCATCCTTTGTTGATGTGAGAATATATATAGGACTCTCTTCAGTTCCACTATCCTCCAGTTGAGACTGAGGCTGATGATCACTTCCGGCCAGGCTTCCGTAATTTGGAGCATCCTCACTACGCCCAGAGGCAGATGACGAACTCGAGGACGATGCCTTAGTTGTAGTCGGAAGTTGTCCTTCACCAATGAAACCAGGGACCATGCTCGCCGTCCTACGGGACAGCGAACCTGATTTTTTCCTACCATTGGCTCGTTTCCTACACCTACGAACGGAACTTGGATCTCTTAACAAGTATAATATACATATAGACACATCCAATTAAAGTTGAAACTAATTGGCATTCATCTAGCATCATCAACACTACTACATCTCTCGTATATATTTCCATCTCAGAACATTTTCCTCATTTCTTTCTTTTTCTACAAAAATATATTTAAGAAAATGAAATATTTTTTTTTAATTCACTAAGAAAAGGAGATATTGATTAAAATAATTATATAAAATCGAAGAAGCAAAATAAAAATTGTATATACTATTTACAAAAAAGGAGTAATTAGAGAATGAAATTGTCTTGAATTTGGATTTGACAAATTCTATTTATAGATTACTAAGCAAATAATTAAAACATTAGCAATATTCACGTTATACTGATGGAATTGAACTGATTTTAATTTCCGGAATTTCCTTACGGCATTAAATAAGGATTAAATTGATTCGTATTTCCACCGTCCTTAAGGGAATTACTTTTGATTTGAAATGATTTCAGATACGAATCATATTTCTAATGGTTTCAATCTATATTTTAATTAAACACTCGAGAGATGTATATGTATATAAAGAACTTGCCTTTCGGAAGTTTCCCTTTCAAGGTCGATCATGTCTTCCGATACCGCGGAATTGGAGGGTGCGGTGCTGGTAGCAACGCTTGAGATGTCAATGATGGAGTTGACCTCCGGATGACAAGGGTGGTCATGCAGCTGATCAACTTTTGTTGAACCCCCTGAAAGCGGGGGTGGCCCTCCTCTAGGCCGGCATTTCGGAAAAAGTCGGTTCAAATCTGCGTTCTCCAAAATCAAGCTTGTCATCGCCAATTAACAATCATTTCTCCATATAGGGTCCTTTCCATTATCTTGAAACCAAAAAAACAAAGAACCTATAAACATTAATTAATTTTTCTATTTTTACAATTATATAATATAAAAATTATGCTACTTCGTTAGACCAGTGTTTATTTCGTAAAAAAAATTGTATTCTATTTACCCAAAGTAAAGAAAAGATTCTTTTTTGAGTAATATTAAAATTATTAAAATTAAAACAATTAAAATTTTTCATATTATTGTAAAATTCTTTCTTTTTTTTTTGTCAAAGAGAAAATTAATCGGCTGAAATCTTTTCTGTCGTGTTGGGTAAATTTAAAAATTGTTTTAATCGTATACAATTAAAAGTTTTAATTACTGAAACGTTGTGTTTTGATAAACATTCCGTTTAAAGAGGAAAAACTGCGCGTTTTGAGAGATAAAGGAAGAGAGAGATGATTTTAATTTGGACAATTTTATTACTGTCTCTTGTCTCCATTGCTTTACTGTCCAATGAATAGAGCATGTGGCAGTTTACACCTTTTGAAAGAGAGAAGGTGAAGAGAAAAGGAGAAATTATTTTCGCCTAGCTGAGTCGAGCTCGGGGCTTGGCTGGGTGTCGTGCCCACAAGCACAAGCACAAACATGGGACACGACTGCGAGGTGAACGGGGTCGGGGGTGAGAACCTGGTCTGTGTGCGCTCCTCTGAGTGTGGAATCAATAGGGGGTCACTGGCATCAACAGATACAATTTAAGTACCAAGCAGTACTTTTATTCATGAAATATTCTCTTTTTATACTATTAACCTAATAAAAGCTGATTATTCATTTTAAAAATCCAACCATTATGTTAATGACAAGCTTTCAACATCTAATTTTATCTTCAATGCACGTGTATATATTTACACTTTTTCATAAATCATATTCTCTCCTTTATATATTTTATTATATCAAAAATTACAAATTTTTTAAATTGGAAATAATTATAAAGTGCAAACTTACATTATTGCATATCCTTAATTAATGAAAAGCTAATAAAGTTTTTTTGCTTTCTAATTGATTATTATTTTTTTGAAAACTTCATATTCAGGATAAAAATAATTCTTATTTTAAGAAAATAATCTAGGTTAATTGTATCTAATAAAATAATACAATAAAATAAAAGCAAATAAAACAGTATTATGCAAACACAATAAATAAAATTAAAAACTTCCATTTACGTATAATTGAACAAATATTCCAATATTGAAGAATTATTAGTATATATTTGTTAAAATTTTAATGATTCAATAATTTTCTAAAAATTGCAATTTGTTTCACAATAAAGTCAAACAACTTCCATTTAACGCTATATGAACGATTTTATACCTGGAGGCAAATTTGTATAAATTGAAATTTAACAAGCCTGTGAATTTTTGAATTTAACTTTCATATATATTTTATCAATAATAATTGGCAGAAGAATTAAAGATAAACATAACTTCAAATATTGAACATATTTAATTGGTTTTTTTAATACTCAAATAAATGGTAATTTAAGATATTACATATAAAAAACTAGAAAATAATAAATTGCAAAAAGCATTAATTATCGTAAATATGAAAATTGAATATTTTTAAAGAAGCGGATAAAAATTTTCTAAACCACCCAACAACAATAAATTCTGGTTTTGTAAATGAGCTTATTTTTTTTTAGAAAAATAAATCGACTAAATTAGAAAACTGTGTAAAAAATGATCATCAACAAAATTGCTTTCTTGTGATAATCAAATTTTCCGTTCATTTCTACTCCAGTATAAATCTTTAGTAAAGTTTTAATTAAAGCACTAAATATAAGGATATGCAAATATGCAGCTTTGTTCTACTTAAGTTAACATGAATTATATGTGAAGCGTGCACATTGAAAGGTTTAATTAACTTCAAATATTTGACATTCACGTGTATCAAGTGATAAGAATAAATCGTTTTCTAAATTACATTCAATTGTTGTCGTTAAAATTCATTGTATAATATGTCTGTGTCATTAATTTCCAGATGTTTTCTTTGATTTAACTACATCATTGTAATTTAACTAAAGTACAAATCTACAAGTGCCTCTTCAGTTCTTTTTAACAAGCTCTCACAATGTTTTTGACACTCACTTCCGGTGTTGGATAAAAAAAAAAAGGAGTACCGACCAGAATTGAAGGTGAGTCGCACTTGTCATGAGCAAGCGAAAAACCCTTCCGTATTTTCGTTCGTGCGCAGTAGCTTTCATGATTTTCGTTAACTTTCTTTACTTCGATCTCGAGAAAAGCTCTACTACGGGTACATATCAACACCTCTCGTCGCCATTACTTTTGAGAATTGAAATTTTCAAATTTGTAAATGGGTCACAGAAAATTTCCCTCTAGAATGTATATATTCTGATTTATAGATTTTCCGCATTAAAGCTCAAATATTCTTTTACTTCCTCAAATCACTGCTTTTGATGCGTACGTTTTTACGTTCAAACGTCATGTTAACCACGTTGCAAGAACGGAATTTTCACCCTTATTATCAGCTCTTATGAATCATCCTTCGATTTCTTGAATCACATTCAAAACGGATACACACGCATATGTGTGAGAATGACGAATCGGTCAGAGAAACTGAGAGGGTCAAATTGAACTGAAACGAAGGGGATGCAGTTTATATAAAATTAACGAACGAGGTAATAATTAGGAATGTTGGGAATAAAAATTCGATTTCTGAGGGAGATGCATTTGGAATGGGAATAAATAGAATAAAAGTTATCTGCAGACAGAGTATCCCTTCGTACGACTCAAGGAGGGGAATCGATCCAACACATTAATGTATCCCACGGTATATCGCATTGAAAAGCACTGATGAAAACGTGAAGTCATAACGAACAAGTAGTAAAGAAGGAAGATATTTAATTTTTGTTTACCTGTCCGTTTTGCACTCAAAACATCCTCCTGTCACTAGATTTAAGGCACAATGCACCGAAATTCAGAGGACTTAAGTGCCTCAATTATCAAGAGGTCCGGACACAAAACTCTGTATACGTATCTCGGAGGGTGGCCGGTCACTGTCATGTCAGTGAAAACCAAGGAACAGATGGCGCTGAAAGCTAAGGGTTGTTCGCGACACCCCTAGTGTAGCGTGTAGCATAACCCCTCTCATGCCTGCATAGCCAATAGGGGAGTTAACGCCAACGTTCCAAAGTGGGAAATAGTCCTTACCTGAAAAACAAATATATCATTAATTGTTCTGACGTATTTCACTATTCTAAAATATCTTTGTTGCTAATCATCTTATAATAAAATACCAAAAAAAATTTTTTTTTGCAGTGATAATATAATCAATGTTATAAAATAACAGTGGTGTATTTTAAGTTCTTAATAAAATATTTGTAAATTGCATACATCGAATGTATCCGCATTCAGTGGCGGATCCAGATAAGGCTTTTGGAGGAGGATATATAAGAGAGAGAAAGAGATAACAATACAGTGCTATCTCTTTCTCTCTCATGTAAATCCAAGATTCTTAGGGGATCCTCTGGATCCGCGCCTAGAACGCATTTGATTATTTTCCGTATTATTTCCTTATTATTAATAAATCTTATTAATAAATTTTCCTTGTTATTGTCAAATTAAAAAAAAATTGAATGCGATTTTCGGCTATAAAAGCGCGATTCAACGGAAGAATTTTCATCAGTTGGGTAAAAATGCATCTTTCAGTAAGTGCAATTTTATTTCTTTTGTGCGTGAGTTGTCACGTAACCCTAATCATAACCGAATCAAAGGTCACGGATACAACAAATACCAATTCAATTATTACCGATTCAACGGTAGCCACTTCAACTCTTACCGATTCAGCTGTTACCAGATCATCGGTAGAAACTTCAACTTTTACTACTTCAAAAGTTTATGACTCAACGGTAGCCACTACAACTTTTACTAGTTCAATAGTTTTTGGCTCATCGGTAGTCACTTCTACTTTTACCAGTTCAAAAGTTTCTGACTCAGAGGTTATGACCTCAACTTTTACCAGTTCAACCGTAACCAATTCAACTGTATTCCTTTCAACTCTTACTAATTGTGTTATTATCAATTGTAAAATTACCACTATAACACTCACCGGTAAAACTATGAATTGTAACCAATTGTAAAATTACTGTTAGAGATGATTGAATTGGATTTTTTAAAATGAATAGTTAGGTTGGTATCCTCTTTGCTCGAAGCTTCATTCCTGCATATCCAATAGGGGAGTCAACGCCAACGTTCCAAAGTGGGAAATAGTCGTTACCTGAAAAACAAAAATTTGTCAATAATTGTTCTGACGTATCTTACTATTCTAAAATATCATTGTTGCTAATCATCTTATAATGACACAAACATCTTCATCTAAGACGCTTTAAAAATTTTAATCTATGGTAAAATGCATAAATTGTCTTAAATATTAATAAAACGTTTTACAAAACATCTTATTTTCAGTTATAAGTTATCATTTTTTCATTTTACGTCTTATTATAAAATACAAAAAAAAATATTTTTGCAGTGACAATATAATCAATGTTATATAATATCAGTGGTGTATTTTTAGTTCTTAATCAAATATTTGTAAATTGCATACATCATCGAATGTATCCGCATTCAGTGGCGGATACAGATAAGACTTCTGGAGGAGGATATGTATGAGAGAGAAAGAGATAATAATATAGTGCTATCTCTTTTTCTGTCATGTAAATCCAAGATTGTTGAGAGGTAGCCAAGCACCTGTGCCCCCCCCAAGATCTGCGCCTGGGCGCATTTAATTATTTTTCGTATTATTAACTTATTATTAATAAATCTTATTAATAAATTTTCCTTCTTATTGTCCAATTAAAAAAAAAAAATTGAATGCGAATTTCGGCTATAAAAGCGCGATTCAATGGAAGAATTTTCATCAGTTGGGTAAAATGCATCTTTCAGTAAGAGCAATTTTTTTTCTTTTGTGCGTGAGTTTTCACGTAACCGTAATCGTAACCGATTCAACGGTTACGGATACAACAAATACCAATTCAATTATTACCGATTCAACGGTTGCCACTTCAACTCTTACCGATTCAGCTATTACCAGATCATCGGTAGAAACTTCAACTTTTACTAGTTCAAAAGTTTCTGACTCATCGGTAGAAATTTCAACTTTTACTAGATCAAATGCTTTTGGCTCATTGGTAGTCACTTCAATTTTTACCAATTCAACAGTTTCTGACTCAGAGGTTATGATTTCAACTTTTACCAGTTCAACCGTAACCAATTCAACCGTAACCAATTCAACTGTATTCCTTTCAACTCTTACTAATTGTGTTATTATCAATTGTAAAATTAACAGTATGACCCTCACCGATAAAACTATGAATTGTAACCAATTGTAAAATTACTGTTAGAGATCATTGAATTGCATTTTTTAAAATGTATAGTTAGGTTGGTATTGATGGGGATTCGAGTCATAGGGACATTGCGTAGTCGAGGTTACTTGGGTTGAGTTGTCTTGTCATCGCCAACTTGTATTACATTTTATATGAAATAAACGATTCATATATTTGTTTTATTCTGTGAACTGATTGTGACTTCCTATTATCGTGATATTAATTAACATTACCAATAATAAAACTATCGTAAAGGGAGAAATTAGTTTATAAGCATTGGTTTCCTTTTTACCTATCCTCTTTGTTCGAAGCTTCATGCCTGCATAGTCAATAGGGGAGTTAACGCCAACGTTCCAAAGTGGGAAATAGTCGTTACCTGAAAAACAAATATATCTTTAATTGCTTTTTTTACAAACATATTTTATAAATACTACAATATTAATTTTTTTATTTGTAATTTATGTTCAAAAAATTTTTTTGAAAACCATCAAATACCTAATATATTTCATTGAAACTTTTGTATTGGTATGAATATTATTATTATATTCGGAATAATTATCTAGAAAACAAATTTTAACAAAATAACTTTTTAAAAATCTCTTTGATAAAATTTCTTTGTTATATTACAAGAAGAAATTTAGATTTAACGTGAAAATGAAACTCTATTGTTTCTTTTTGGCAAAAATAGAATAATTTTCATTCAACCTCAAAATTGTATTTTGAAAAATATTATGCAATTTAGAGGTTACAACTATTTCAATTCATTGGACTGCTTCTAAACCTACTAAAGAAATGAAAATCTGGAAAAAAGGAATATATTATTTAAAGTTAAATTAAATTGATCCTATTTAAAGAATATGCATTATTTTTCAAACGAAATAATTGTTTATGCATTTCGTTGTTGTTTCTCCATTTCAATCGTACAATTAATACACATTTATTCTGTAAACCTTTAAGAGGTAAATTGTTTATAGATTTCGTGTGTTATTACATTATTTCTCTTATTTACTTCTTTTTTTACTTGTTTAAATCTTTTTTTACTTTTAACTCCTTTTACTGAACAATACTGCAATGAATAAATATTTATGTAGATAGAAGATGGCCACACGCCAGGACAAACCTTAAGTGTTATTCATATTTTTTCACCAAACATAATGGCGCTTTACTAACATTTCGTTTCATTGACATCCCATCCCTGATAAAGTTTGATTTCCTTTCTACATTAATTATATACTTATCGCAGTTTTGTTGTAAGCAGCAAATAATATGGTGTATAATTTTAAATAAACATATTATTAACATGGATTTACCTATAACATATTGCCTGTGTGGTCAACCTTTTGATGATAAACAATTTATGATACAATGTGATGTGTGCAGAGATTGGTATCATGGAGCGTAAGTGTTTGATTTTCATGGTATTTGTTATAATTACAACCCTAATTTGTCGCAACTAAAACATACACAAATAAAGCATTTTATTTTATTTATTAAATGTTTCATTTGTATTTAAAAAAGCACTTAGTTCTTTTTGTCTAGCCTTTAACTTCAAACATTGGTTTATTACAAGCAGGAGAATTTCATCAGTGCTATGAAAATAAATTGTTGTGCTTTACATAACCTACAAAGAACAATTTTTTTAACATTGTCAATTAAATACAATCTGTTTACAAGTAAAAATCTATTTGTATGATTTCATAATAACTTTTAAAAGATAAATACACTTATTTTATATAAACTTAATTCATAAAGACAAATATTACTTTTCAAAATTTTAGTGTTCTATTTATGATTTTGGAGCTCATGTTTATTACCTAAAGCTTGTATGAACATATTAAATTATTATAAACTCTTTACTCACCTTACAGGTGTGTTAATGTACGGGAATATATGACAATAGACCTTGACAAATTTCATTGTACACGATGTGAAGTAACTAGTGGACCATCTTTGAGTAAGTACAAATTCCAAGATATTTGAATCTGAAAAAGACAAAATATACTTTTAAAATTAAGTTTAATATTTTGTTTTTAGTGAAAACCCGAACAAATTGGCATCGTCATGATAACTTAGAATTAAATGCTGAAACGAAACCTGTGCAAACTGGTACTCCAGTTTTTATCAGAGAATTAAAATCGAGGCATTTTGCTAAAGCAGACGAAGTTGTAAAATATGTGAGAGGTCAACAATTAACAATACAATATTTACAAAATAATAATTTTGACACACCTATCATTATTGATGGAAAAGAAGGTCTGGACATGATTGTGCCACCGTCCAATTTTAGTGTTTACGATGTTGAGAGTTATGTCGGTAAGTAAAATTGAATTAAAAATTTTTCTATTGTGTAGATAAAATATAATATTTCTAATAAAAAGCTTATATGTTTGCTTTAGGCGGAGATCGAGAAATGGATGTTATTGATGTTGCGAGACAAAATAATATACGAATGAAACTCAGAGAATTTGTTGAATATTATAATGCACCTGTTCGAACAAGAACTTTAAATGTCATAAGCCTTGAATTTACAAACACTGGGTATATAAAAAAAATTATTAATTTCTTATTTAAAGCATTGTTTAAATGGATCGTAAAGATTAATAAAATATTCAATAGATCTATAAGATAATATTTTAATATTAAAAATTGCAGTCTTGCACCATTGGTGGAAGCACCTTATATTGCTCGTAAACTTGACTGGGTTAATACAGTTTGGCCACGAGACTGGCCCGAGGATAATGAAATGAAACGCCCAGAAGTACAAAAATATTGCCTAATGGGCGTGAAGGATAGTTTTACAGATTTTCACATTGATTTTGGTGGCACATCCGTCTGGTATCATATTCTACGCGGTGAAAAAATATTTTATCTCATCAGACCGACACCCACTAATTTACAACTCTATCAACATTGGATGTGTAGTTCAACGCAGAGTGAAACATTTTTCGGAGATCAAGCTGACGCATGTTACAAGTGTATTCTAAAACAAGGTCAAACCATGTTAATACCAACTGGTTGGATTCACGCAGTTTTAACACCAGTTGATTCTCTTGTCTTTGGAGGAAATTTCGTTCACAGTCTTAACATTCCTATGCAAATACAGTAAGTACAACAAATTTAATATTATTACTGTCAAAATAGAAAGTTTCATCATTCCCAAGGAACAATTTATTTTGAATCGTTTATAAATATTTTTTTTAGAATTTACGAAATAGAGAAGAAAATGAAAACACCTTATAAATTTCAATATCCTGGTTTTGAGACTATCAATTGGTTTGCTGCTAAAAAGTTGTTGAAAGAATTAAAGGAATTGAATCATGAAGGTAAAAAATGTCCTGCCTATTTTTTGCAAGGCGTTAAGGGATTGTTAAGTATACTCAAACAATGGAATACCGATAAAGATGTAAGTTGAAATTAATTATCTTTTATTATAAACCACACATTTATGGAATATAATACAATTTAAAAATTTGTGTAATATTGCAGTACAATATGGCCAGTCGCAGTCAAATACCAGCGAGTATAAACAGTCAAAAATTACTGAAAGATATCAGTAAAGAAATTCGACATGCCGAACGATATTTGATATCGTTAAATCCACCGAAACCAGAGCGTGAAAGTAAAAGAAAAAAGAAAAAACCCTTGAACAAAGATTTTGTTGACTATGAAATTGCAGATCGTATGAAAAATAGTCCATTCACTGCAACAATTAACGAAGCAAATAAAGCTGATACTGTTATCAATGAAACACGAACAAATTGTAGGCCTCCCATAAAAATGACTCTACCTAAACCACTTCCTGCCTTTTCGTTTGTAAAAGAAAATGCGAATTCAGCGAAAGCAACTGACATGACATTTACTAAAAAACGGGCATCGAAAGCCGGCAAACAAAGTCCAAAAGTTATTAGATTTAAATTAGGTGATAAGGAGATGGTTCGAAGTACAAACGACAATATTAATATTTACGGAAATTTTGCAATAGATAGTACAGTTGAAACGCCTAAGGAATTAACGTGGAAACAAACATCGGTTTATGATTTTCACGATGGAAGTAATGAAAGTGATGTTGAAAAATTTACCATCGACGAAGAGCCAAAGCGAAAGAAAGTCACGAAAGCACCACAAAAAAGGGTCAAACGTTTATGTACACAAGATAATAATATTCCTTGTGAACCAATTCAAAAAAATGGTATTGAAGAGCTTTTAAAAGCATCCGCCTATACTTTAGGAACAACAAGTCAACGAGTGGACGTTAAGTATGTACACAATTCAATATTTTTTCACAAATGTTTATATTTAATTTTATTCGCATAATATTTTATTTGATAATTTATTTTCAGTCCTTCTGTGTCGAACTCCTATTTCGAACCACCGGCCGCGACACCGAATATGGGGTAAGAATTTGAAAATTTTAAACAGTGTGTAGTTAGTTGTAATGTGGTTTTCTTTAATTTGATATTATTTTTGCGAATGGTCAATGCGTCATTTTTTGATGTCTTGATGTCTTAATAATTATATATTGAAAACGGTCAGTTCTGGCAGGGCATCTCCATCGACGCAGGATGCTATTGCCGGAATGCTGTCAATTAGCGGTCAATGTTATTCCTCGACGTCAAAGAAACCAGTGAAAACGCAAAAGACTAAACCGGCTAGAGCAATTATTGACGATGAGGATCTTTTACTTGAAAACATTGACAAAGTCCACCAAGACGACGATTTCAGTAAGATTTTTCCCTAACTCATTAATTTCATCATTTAATTTAAAATAAGAATTGTTGAATAATTTCTACACTTGTGTTCTATTTTCTAGTTTATCCAGCATTAGACGTATCGGATGATGAGGAATTTGTTTTTAAATCTAAAGGCAAGAGAGAGGAGGATGAAGCTTGGAATCCAAAAGCAAGAGTTGGACCACTTTTACCAAAAACTAATCGTCCTGCACGAGAAGGTGCGAAGAAAACATCAGTCGAGAAAGGATTGGAAGCAGCTGCTGCTAAAAGAGCGAAACAACCGGTAAATTTCTACATTTATATTTTTATATATTATTAACATTTAAGATCTTCGACTTGAACAATATTTAGGAAATATTAAAAGCCTATTAGTTTACTGATCAGTGATTGAGGAAGTACATGACTTTTAGATTAAATGTTTTTAAATTCTTTTGAGAATATAGATTTTTAATGACTTTAAAATTTGTTAGAGTAATGGGATTACTGACCTTGAGAAATAGAGGAAGTAATATTAAAAAAATTTTTTTTATTCAGTCTACATCGAAAAGAACGTACAATAAAAGGAAGCAAAAAGATATATCTATTGCATCAGCAGCGACAAGTTCTGTAATACCAAGGGAAAGTACACCTAAAGCAAGTACCACTACTTATACTTCAATTCTATCCAGTCCAAACAGATTAAGAGATGTTAAGGCAAAACTGGCTGCTCCCGTTCCAGTTGGTAAGAGAAAATTTTAAAATGAAATTCTATTGCGTACATTTCATGAAGAAAAATACTAATCACAATCCACTTTTAGAGCGGAAACCGAAAAAGGGTATGAAAACAGCTAAACAACGTTTGGGGAAAATCTTAAAAATCCATAAAATGATTCATTGAAAGCATATAAGAGAAAGAAGTATTTAATAATTTTCATTTATATTCAAAATCACTTGGGTAGTTCCGAACTGCTATGTAAATAGAGCAATTATTTTTTTAATTTGAAATGAATTTTTTTCAAGAGAGAACTTGTTTTCAAGTACAATATATTTACTTAGGTAGTTTATTGATTTAATTTTGTATTGACTAGTTGTTTTTTTTTTAATGTATAAACGAAACTTCCGAGCACAGTATTCTGATCAAAGTATAGAAATAATACAACGATTGGTTAAGGTTGAATACCTCAGACATTTCATATTCTTTCTAATTGTAAATACGATAATTCCATAAAAGAGAAAAAATGAAGTTATGTTGACAATCAACCTCTGAGTATATTCCTGAAGAACGAAATCTTTATTTATTTACTGAGGTTCTAAAATAAAAGAATTTTCTTAAATTTTTGATTGGTATTTTTGCATACCATACTTATGAAATAAGATAATAAATATAGAGTATTTAAAAGTTTACATTACACTTAAAAGATGTAGAAATTTGTTGTCAAACAGCAAATTGATATATAATATAAATAAAATTTATAAAAAAAAAAGTTATTGTCAAGTTTCAACTCTTGCAATAAAATTCAATTTATTTACAAGTCTGAATATTCGAAATAAATGTAACTACATAATATAGAAAATGTATATATATATATTCGTACAATATGCAAAACTGTAGACAACTTAATGAATAGGCTTAAGAGAGGCTGTATTTGTTTAATCATACTTTTCATAGATTTTTACCTTTCTTAAATCAAAGCAGATTGTATACGAAAGGTAAAATATTAATTTCAAAAATGTTACATATATATTCATACGAGAAAGCATTTGTGAATAACATAATCTATTTTTCAACTCACAAAATTACATACTCTAGATTAATTTCAATAATTTTGTTAACAGAATGTATGTTCAATAAGTTTATTGCTTCAGTATTCATTGTTGTGTTTTCAATACACATATTAACATTAATCTGACAAAATGTGCGACCATAAATGCTGTGAAAAAAGACTTTACTATACCAGGCGGTAAACTAACAATTTTTTAATTTTGACAAATTGCAATTTATTTGTTCATATATATTTAATATTAGATATTAAGCAACTAGAGTAACTCAATCCAACTCATTTATAGTACTTGTATTTCATAAAAGTTATGGGAAAACCTTCGAAATTAAAATATGTTTTTGCACTCACAGATTTAAAATGTCAAGTCTTTTTATTCCTGTCCTATTTTATTATTCCACGTGGCCAATTCTTTTCTATTCCATAAAATTATTGTAATTTTATGTACATTTCCACTTTTGGAAAATTGCTATTTTTAGAAGGATTAGAATTTAATTTTAAAATTTTATTATTTGTCTGAAGATAAATTAAATAATTTTGATTTATTTTTAAGATAAGGTTTTTGATTGTAATATCGTTTGACTACTTAATTGGAGTAATTTTCTGAACTTGGTCATTAAAAATTCTTTTTAAATGCGATAACAGTAAAATAATTAGTTGAAGGTATCGCAAAGACTAACAGAGAGAGCGTTAGTTTAGTGTGCCATGCGCGACTTCACGCACTTGGCCAGTAACATTTGTCGGTAGTCTGAAAAAGATCGCGTTTTTCTTGTATATACAGTAAATTATTTCATCATTTGTGCAACTCAATGATTCAGTGTACAAATTGACGTTGCACAAACGTAGTTGTGTTTAGATATGAATTTCTAGTATAAATGTCTATTATATTACTGTGCAGTAACATTAAACAATTACGTATTAAATAAATTGGAGCTGTGAATTAATAGTAAAATTATAATTGTGATTGTGTTTTAAGTGTAAAAAATTGTGCGTGTGACTCGAAAATATTTAGATTTTATATTAAAAATCAAAAATAATTTATTCAATCAGCTTGTGACAAAAGTTGTTGCAATTTCTCCTATAATTTACGTTTACAAGGTAAATTAATATTGACTTTATTATTAACATTAATGATAATACTATTTTAGTCATGTTTTCTTGTTTTCCATTACAGTCATTTTGTAATATTATATTTTAATAATTAATTTAGTTGCATGGGTTGCATGTCTTTAAAAGAAAAAAGATCAAATCACATATGCTTGACAACCAAAGTAGATAATTGTGTATAGATGAAATCATTTTATATTTACTTTGATTTATAATAAAATTAATATACTCCTATAAAAATGTATTCTAAAAATAAAATAAAAAACTCTGTGTCATCATTCTATTTGTATATCAAACATAACCTTAAAAGTTCTGAAAAATTCCTTTAAATTTAAATAATAGTTTAAAGAATTTTAACAGTATATGAAAAATAATACACTAATAATTAGAAAATGCAATTGATAAATAAATTTATCTGATCTTTGATATGATGTGTACAAAGGGCACCTGATAGAATTTTCAATTGCTTAATAATTATATGTATCTTTTACGCAGTGTATATTATCTTATTTTGATTATTGTATATTTAAGTTAAACAATATTAAATGAAACTTGATAAATACCTATTATACAGCTCTGTAAATTATTTCCAATAAATAGAAATGTTTCAAAATCTATTAAAAGAGAAAAAATTCTAATAATGATTACAACAGTGAAAAAAGAACTTGATTATCAAAAAAAGTAATTTCAAAAGAATTCTTATTACTATTTGTAGAAATGTTTAACGAAATTTTAAATTTATTATTTTTAACCCGAATTCTGAGAATTTGACAGTTTATATTCATTGTTGACAGCTAACTTCACGCAATGACATTTCAAAACAGGGTTGGGAAACTAGGAAGCTTTATAATTACTATTTTTAAAAATTATTTTATTCCCTAAAAGTATTTTTTTGTCAAAAAAATGAAATACATCTTAATAAAATTAATGAAATGAAATTTAAAAATAATTTCCATTTTAATTTGAAGTTTTAATTTTTTAGTGATGCTGGTTGTTTGGCAACGTCGCCTGTGTTACAGCGGGCAACGAATTAATTCGCGATATCAAAAGCACCATCACTGGATAGTTACTCAAAAATTGGAGAGATATCAACTTTCAAGATATCGGTAAGTTATTTAAAAGTTCATAAACTAAAATAATAATTATAAGTATCTTTTTACATCTGAGGGCTGAAAGTGAAAGGTCAGGTGTGACTGCACCATTAAGAATTTAAAACTTACATTCTAAAGGTATATTCACATGTAAATACAAAACAAGTGTAATTATACTTACCCATCTCTGAATGACGTCATTGCAGTTACGGTTATTCCTTTTTTTTGTGCCCTTGAGTTTAAATAATATTCCATTGTGCAGTGTCTTCTTGTTAATAATTATATAAATAATTGTTGTGTTTTACTTAATTTATCATGTTCACCTAAGTTAAAACGTGCTTTAGCAGATATAATTTGTGATTTTAAATAATTCCATCATCTTGTAAAATAGTGGGGTTAGAATCATCAACAGTGTTTATTTGTTATCATTTGTTTTAACATAGAACAGAATTCTGCAATAATAATACCAAAACAAGGTAATTGAATAATCTAAATACTTATTACAATAAAATATGATAATATATACATATAAATTTGACAATATTTTGTCGATTTTGTCTGAACAAGAGGATTTTGCAGCACGTGTTAAGTTTTTTTTTTCAGAAAAGAAGCAAAAATTGTTTGGTTCACAATTCATTATTTAACTTTTGAAAAGTGATACATTGATACATTTGCGAATATACGTAATCATTTGTAAATACATCTGAAAGTACTTTGTTCTCTCCATGAAATTTCAATTACGTTAATGAGAAATCGATCATGATTTCTGATTTCTATTACTACATCCCTTGTAAATACATACTACTCTCTGTAGTATATGAAGAAACAAGAATTCTCCGCTGTTTATGACCATGATCTATTTGATAGGATCTTTTAATCGTGGAAAAGTTTACATTAATTTCCAATATTACTTTTAAATATTTTTTATTATTATTCAATTTTTTCATTATTTACTTTTAAACACGAACAAAAGTGGAAATGATCATTGAATGTTACTAGTACATAGAAGTTTCTCAAACGCCAATGACCCTAATCAATTTGATGAGATCTTTTAATTGTGGAAAAGTCCAAACATTATTATGACAAACTCTCTTTGTGTGACAAATTATTATTCTCTTTGTGAATTTAACTTAATTAATAATATAATCAAAAATAGTAATTAAAGGCAAAATAAGGAAAATAATATAAATACCTACGGAAAATAATAACTAATATTAATTTTAACATCAATTCATTTCTGTGATTAAAAGTAAATTTCGAGATATTCTTTATTAATCCAAATATGTTTTTATAAATATATTTCTAATGTTCTTAATTGGATTAAATTTTTTATTTACTTGTTACATAATAATAAAGATTGGAAAATAAAGCAATACAAAGTTATTGACGCGGTAATCAACTGTATAATCATGTCGAATCAGGATCAATCATACAGTTGATGTACCTATATGTCGTGTTGATTCATGTCTCATCAGTTAGCAACTGACCGGACCGTGCAAAACTTGACTCGCCAATTTAAATTTTTTTATTTAATTACAATTCGTTGTCATCAATTTTAAAAGTTTTAGTGAATTTTTTGACATTTAAAAAAGAATATTTAAGTCATCAATTTTTTTTTTTTATTAAAAATTTAAAAAATATTTTAAGAAAGTGTCGTTTGAAAATTGAAATATTTTGACAAGTGAATGTGGTGAATTTGTGAATAATATCTTTAAAATTATTTTTGAATTTACAAAACAATGCTCAATTTTGGAATACACACAAGCTGAAAAAGTTGTTTTTCGAAAAGTGCGTATCTCTTGTATTATTTAAAATAAGAATTTAATTTTTTAATATGTGCATAGCTGTATTATAAATTCTTTTTAAATTGTTTAATTCAATTCATTTAAAATTAAGGAAAATTCTCTTTCACTATTCTTAAAATTATTATTTCATTAAAAAAATTTCATCCATTGATAAAAAATTATTTTTATCACTATAAAATTAAATCAAGTTCTTGAAATATGAAATGATTGATTAATTTCGAAAATTGATTATTTAAATAGGATAGTATTTGTTATCGGAAAATAATTTGCTGCCGATTTAGATACTTGTCTCCTATCGCGGTCTTCAAAAATACAGACAAAAAATTATGGTGCCTTGATTAAGATAATATAACTGAATGTCTATTTGATTAAATTCTTTTCAATAATCAAATAATCGCTGAAGGTTCATATTGATGGCTATTATTTTTTGACGTCATTATTATGAACTTGTTGGTATTTCTTATGACGCAAAAAAATTAATCTTTGAACCCAAATCATCCCATTTATTATTGTCATTACAATTTTTCGGTTCATTTATTTTTTGTAGAAAAAAAATGTCTTATTTTGGGTGAAAGGAAAATTTCTAAAATGTAAATTTAATAAGTTTTAAAATTTATATAATATTTAATCATTAAGTACAAGAACATAAATTATTGATTGTAATATTTTTACTTAAATGAAAATACACTATTTTCCATAAAAAGAATTAGTTTTCTGATATTTTTTTGTTTATTGCATAAAAATTATAAGTGAATTAAAATTTTCTAGTTGATGAGTTCCAAAGTTTTGAAAATAATTTTGTTTTGTTTTGTTTATTACTTGTTATAGTTTCAAATAATGATTCATTATATCAATTAATTAGTAATATTTGTTTACTAAACTATGAGACAGGAAGAGAAGTTTTCATTGATTATTTTATTTAAAAATTTTTATCATTAAAAGATAACAAACTACTAAAAGAAAAGGATGTCGATAATAGTGTTTTTTCATTGTTTAGTAAGTAAATTGTTCAAAGAAATATAATAAGATGGCAGCACGCGTTTTATTATTTTTTTATCCATTTTTGAAAATCTTGATTTTTTTTATACTGAAAAATTCAACTTGTTCGCGGAAATGTTTTTATTCTTCTTCAAAAGATAGTGTATAATGAAGTATGTAGAGTATTTTTTTACAAGTTAATTTCAGTTGTAAATTATTCCAATTAAATATAATAATACAATTAAAATTAATTTCGAAAAGTTTAATTTAATCTTATAAATAATTTTAAAATTGGCCTCATTATATTTCACATTGGATTTAATGGGTCTTTTTCTAAAATATATTTATTGATTCGGGATTAAAATTGTTTGAAAAAGATATAAAATTATGAGTATTGAAAAAATGAAAAATTTATTTTATGTACATTTTTAAAACAAATTAAACTAATTAAAATTTTAGATAAGGATCTTGACATTAATTCACGACATTAAGAAAAAAAATATTTTATTTATTACCAGTTTAAAAAATACATTTGTTTGAAAATAATTGTTTATTGTCATTCTTCTTGTAAATTGTAATTGAAATTTAAAATCATTTGCCAGTAAAAGATAATGGGTCTCGTGGCTAAATAAATTTAAGTCATTGTCTGACATCAGTGAAAATAATTAATCTGTCCAATTATGAAAATTAAATGCGTAACCGGATTTGTTATACATTTATCGATTGATATCTATATATTAAACAATAATCAAGATTTTACTTTCAAGTTATGTTAGTTAATTCTTTTTATTGCGAAGATATAATTCCACATACATATTACATAAACGCAGCACGTTTTTATATTTCTTTTGACACGTTTTCCCAGTTTTTTTTTTTTTTTTTTTTTTCTCTAAAAATTCTTCATTATCTTGGAAATATCTCATTTTTTCCTGTCCTATAACAATAAATTAACAATTGTGTAAAATTTTCATTTCATCCTTCAGCTTTTAATTAGATAAACTAATAATTGAAGAAAAATATGAAAATTATTCTCAAAAATTGACTTTTATTTCAAAAACAATAAATAAAACTTATCAATGACTTATATTTGGAGAGCTTAAATATGATTTTTTCTTTATTTCAAAAAGAAAGAAAAATATGACAAGGTGACTGGTCTATTGAAACATTAAATACATAATAACAATTTTTATATGAAAACATGATCATTTTCTAATTTAACGTGTGCGTAATATTCGGAAATGAAGTATTTATTTGAATTAAATTCATGTGTCAAGGAAGATAATTTTTTTTAATTTACATATATATATATACATGACAATATTAGACTATTCTTAATGGGAAAAATAGTGTATCTAAAAATAACAAATTTTTTGAAGTGTCATATCGTCAATGCTTAGTGACGAATGAGGATGAACCATCCAATGAGGATGAACCCTTCATACGACCTATTTCCGGCTAAAAATAGCAAATAGAATGATTATTCTCCTGGTCAGTCTTTATACTTCATCATCACCTTGTTGTGACGATACGAAAGCGTCTTTTAAGGGCCAATGAACGAATGTTTTTTTTTTTTTTTAATAGTTCCATATCTTCCTTCATCTGTAAGCGGATTTATCTAGAATTGATGAAGATGTTTGTATTATTAAGAATGAAAAAAATTTTTTAGTTGATGCTGCTCAATTTCTCCCTTGACGATTATTTGCCTTCGTGACTTTTAGGCATAGCTTCAATAATAATTGTCGATATTACACCCAGAAAAAAGATATCTATTTATTTGTTTTCAATAAATTTTATTTAATTCAAAAAAAAAATTTTATTTGCTCTACAAAATTTGTTATTTTTGCTAAATAAAATTTTTAAATTAAATTAAATTAAACAATAATAAATAAATTAGGAAGTTCTGAGACAAATATACTTTGATTTAATTCAAAGATTATATTTGATTCAAATAAAACTTCTCTGGGTGTATGAGATTGTGAGATTTAGTGAGATTTACTAGACCGACAGAGGGTAGTATTTATTGAACACCTTCTCTCTGTAAAATTAACTATTTTTTAGTTGAAAAAAGCAATTTTATATAATTATCGTTTCTAAATAAGCTGACACGAAATAATTTATTACTTTGTGGTTACATCAGACCCCTATATATTCATCAACCTGCTGTTATAAGTTACGACATTCAATTTGAAAAGTCGAATCAACGAATTGATGAATAAAAACCGAAGTTTTGTCTTTAGTGTCAATGAAAGACACTTGCGAATTACAATCAATTAATTGCTTCAACGCGTAAGACTTATTTCAATTTTAACAAAAAGTGTCAATATTGTTTTTTTATTAGCAATTGTTCCAGTTGCAAAACTTAGTAAATTATACATTTTTTTTATTTTGTGTTAAAATTAAAATTGTATGTTAATTAACATAGGCAACTTTGTTTTATCTTCTATAAAAAGTAATTTTTGTAATACAACCACGTTTTACTCGCCAATTGGTTTTTAATCTAATTTTCTCTATTTAATACTATTTTTAAATTAAAAAATTTTTAAAATACATTTAATTTAATTTTTTTACAATAAAAATTGTTTATACAATTTTTATTAAAACGGCTCAGTATTTTCCTTGTTTTTTGTGTGACAAAAAAATATTTAAGAAAAAATGTTGAGTCAAGTTTTAAAAATATTCTTAAAGTGTATATGATACATCGCACGCACTCGCGTTTATGAGTGTCAAAAATTTGATGAGAGCACACGTGTTGAAAAAAATTGAAACTTAGTAAATAAAAAGAATTTTTTTTTTTTCTAATTTTTTCGAGAATTTCGAGAAAAAAGTAGTTAGAAGAGGAGATAATTGTTATTTATCTTTGCAAACACACTGAGGATTTATAAATCAAAAACAATTATTACCAAATATGGTGTACTTCAAATTAACTTCATACACAAAGTATTTATTGAATCGTAAAGTTTGTTCTACTTAATGTGATTTCAAATTGTGGAAAAACACTTGACATTAAAAGATTAAAAAAAAAAAAAAAAAAAACGAGCTAACATTTTGTCATTGTATGCAAACGTTTTATTTTTGTATTTATTGTCATATTTACCAAATTATTTTGTCATTTTTGTTTGCAAATTTTATAAAGAATTATTGTCTAACATTTGTAAAAAAAATATTTACATTTAATTAAACAATTTGAATTGCAAATTTTTTAAAATATTTATCCCAAAGCCACATTTTTTGTGGAGGGAATCTGAAAGTTTTTCGTCAAATTCACGAAAAAATTTCTATTCGACGAAACAAATCGAAACTGTGCCGAATTTTTTTATTGATCCGCAAATATGAATTTAATGATTCGAAAATTTGCGAAATAACAATTCGGTAATTGAATGTTTTGAAGCAAATAAAAATTCAGTGAAAGGTGAATTTTTTCATTTGAAATTTCCGAAATTATATTAATATTTTTATTGATCCGCATATATGAATTTAATGATTCGAAAATTTGCGAAATAACAATTCGGTAATTGATTGTTTTGAACTAAATAAAAATTCAGTGAAAGGAGAATTTTTCCATTTAAAATTTCCAGAATATTCTTTGAAATAATTCGGTAATTGAAAATTGAACCAAATAAATATTCATTGAAAGGGAAATTTTTTCTTTTTAAAATTTCCAGAAATTATATTAATATTATTTATTATATTATAATATAATAATATTATAATATTTACTTAATATTAAGTAGGAAATTTGCTGCATAAAAATTTGGTCAAAGTAAAAATTTGACATTTTAGTGGCAAATGGGAAATTTTTCTAGAAGAAAATGAAAAAAAAAATTTAGAGAACGTTTGACGAGACTTTGCGTATAAAATTTTTCATAATATGCAATTCTCCTCTACACTCATAGGACAAGCATATATTATACGTACAGCTGTCGTTGAAATGCTTACATGATCTTTCACTTCGGCATAAGCGATAAGAAGAAAATAAAAGTGGTATTTTGTAGGTATGTAGGTGTGTCGATCCGCGGACCAATCAGCGTTCAAAACCAGGTGGGCTCGACAGATCTTGACAATATATTATATCACGTTATTAGTAGTATGACGCAAAGCAAAGTCACGAGTCTCAGTTAATCAGAAAGTGGGAATGGGATTTAATGGGTACACAAAGTGGTACATTCATAAAGCTATAAAAATAATATTTTTGTTTTCCTATTTTTTTTTTTTTTTAATTAATGAAGATTATTGATAAGTGTCAATTGAGGCAAAAAAATTTTTTTGTTTGCGCAAGATAAGTGTCATAAAATTATATAGAAAATATGAATTTGATTCCTATTTGTCTATGAGATTAATTAGTTTGGTTGATTTTACCTGTGTTTTTATTGTCAGTGGGTCTATCCACCCCCTTCTTCAAATTGTAAATTCTGAGTTTCCCCACCACCATCTCCCACCAAGTCGAAGCTTCTTCGTAATCATTTGCTATGTGCGAGTTCAGAAGTCAGTTCTCAGTTTAACGCGAAGTACATAGTGAGAGAGAGGAAGCGTGAATTGAAACACGCAATCATCAAGAAGAACACCGTCGGCATCACGCCGCATTGTGTTTCGTTTAAATCTCAAGATCTTATTCAGATCTTAAATTAATCTTGATCATTTTGGATCGAACAAATAGGATAACCACGAGAGGAATTTACTTTCAGAAGGTTAGACAAGTTATCCTGATAAGAAACTTATTTTTTTCCATTCATAACGATTGTATACCTATTCAAACGCACGTGAATCACACTTCAAGTTCAATGTTTGATACAATTTAATCAGTAACTTGCCATCATTTAAATATTATTCAGGAAAAATTCCACGATTAAAAATTGCAAAATAATTCTTGACAAATAGATATTGTTGCATTGGATAATTTAGGAAAACTTTGTCTAAATATTAATATTGAAAAATTACAGTTGATGGAATTGCAATTTATAATTACCGAATAATATAATGATCCAGGGTATCGTGCACCAGCTTTATTTACACTGATTATCTTGATATTATCTGCATTTATCATTGTCATATTCGTTATAGCAAGTCACGCAATTTTATACATTTTTTTTTCCCTCTGTAATTCTAGTCGAAAAATTTTTTTTAAACTTTAATTCTTATTGTTCTAGCCGCACCTTTTGCCGGTTTGTTGGACAATGATCGGAAACTATCAACTACCAAACATTCGAATTGTGAATTGCGAATAAAAAATATATATAGAGGTATATCTTCTGTTGCATTATAAATTGTGTATATACAACGTGTGTCATTTGTGCTGTATATGCTTGATGGCACCTACAAGGCTGACAAAAATTCTACACTATTTTTAAGCGTATATTGCGTCAAAAGTATATTCTCTCATTGAAAGACACGAATAGAACTTCTCTCCTCAAAGTCGTCACTCTCCTCTAAAACATTGCGAATGTCACTAATCGACAATTATCTTGAATAAATCCTCATTTTTCCAACTAAAAATCATCTTAATCTGACGCTATTATGTGATGGCTTCGAGATAACGAATTTATCACATCAGTCAATTTATATTTACTGACACGCTGCTTTGAAAATGTTGAAAAACTCATCATGAATGGTTGTTGCAATCAGGTTTTGGAATTGAACCAAAACACAACCTGTGAAGCCTGTTTTAACACTTGACAAATATATCATGGGAATTCAATTTTTCCCCATTGGATATAATTTCAAAATTCTTCAAAATTGCAAGAAAATATTTCTCATATATAAATAAATGTTCAAAGTCTCTGACAAATGAGAAAAAGACATCAGAAAAATTTCTCAATACTTTGAACTCTGAAATTTGGACTCTTTATTTGCCACATAGAATTTCAAAATTGGCATTATAAATTAATGAAACTATATAGGACAATAAGGAAAAAATGAAAATTACGTCACGTTTGAATGACTATTTAATGAAAAGGAGAGATTTCTAAGGGGAAAAAATCTTTTTTTTAATTTTAATATTGTTGTTCTTTATTTAAGATAATGTGGATGGAATGATACTGAAAGAATTTAAATTTATATTCATCATCATTATTCAAAAAAGAAAAGATGAAAAATAAAAAAGTAAAACATATCTCTTTTTGTCAAAACGTGTAATTAAAAATGCCAACTCATTTCTTTTAAACAATTATTACATTGGGGAAAATAATTCTCGATAATGATTCATCAGAAATAAAAGTAACTATCCAAATTTGTATCTGTACAAATGATTACATGATAATATTACAGTCATTATCAGAAAATTTACACAATTAAATTCCTTGTCAATTATAAATTTGATTTGTTTTAATGACAATTTTTCACCTTTCATTTATTATAAATTACATTGAAATTTCTTATTCTCTGAATCGAAATAAATGTCTCTCAATCAATAATAATTCAGAAAAAAACCAAATTTAAAAATTTCAAGATACGAATTAGTTATTTAGTTATTGAGAGAACTATATATTATTGAATAATAATTCTATAATTATAATAATAATAACTCAATAACTAATTCATATCTTGAAATTTTCTAATTTCCTTTTTTTCCATTTTTTCTAATTTCTCTTATTTTTTCATTATTTTATATTAAACAATAAACTTGAAATTATCAAAGTAGGAAACTTATTCAAATTTTTATATACGAATTGAAAAATAAATACATATGCAATTTCATGCATCATAAATTATTATTTTTGAATTCATAAATAAAAATTGTGTGAAAAGTTTTGCAGTTATAGTTTTTGAAAATGCCATGTTTTGTATATTCTCTGTGTTATTTACAAAACAATTTTTTAGCACATGTTTCTAACCGCACGCTAAAAAAGACAACGTGGATGAGGGGAAAATTGCAGTTGGATTTATATTATGTCCGTGTATTTTATGATCATAACACACCATTCGGTGATAAGTTTAACTTATATATACAAAGAACTGCGCAATGTTTCAATTGCCCAGTCATCTCCCACTACCTCAAGTTTCTCAAATATAGCATATATGCATTATAATGAACGATTTTAAAGTGCTCTCGCAGATACTCTCTTAGTCTTTTACTTTTTGATGTTTGAATCACTTAAAATATAAAAATTTCTCGAAAGTGAAATAAAAACAAGTGCAAAATATAATAAAGAAATGCTCGAATATTCTTCCATGAAAAAATATTTATCACTCTGGATCGTTGACCATAGAAACGAAAAAATACCAAAAAAATGAAAAAATTTAATTTTTTCTTCTTTCATTTGAAAAATATACGCCACATTTTACAAAATACGTGACGAATTTTTTTTTTGGGAAAAAAGTGAGTACGTTTTGATAAAAGGAAAAAAGTTGTTCCAGATGTTCATTCTTTGATTTTTATTTAATTAATTTGATTTATTCTGTTTTAAAAAATTTTTTCAATTAGAATCAAAAGTAATTATTATTTTTATGTAGATTATGGAAAAAATGATTGATTTTCTCTCTTTCCAATTTTACTAAAAGAAGTAATAATTCTATTCTGTCTTAATGTAGACGATATTTGAATTGCTTTGAAAGTATACAATACATTTTTCAAGGCTGATGAAACAGGAAGACGTTAAATCATTCAAGGTGTTGTCGGGTAAATCGGCCGACAAACAACTAACAACATCATGAAGTACATTGAGGCGACACACTTATTTAACAAATTAGAGATTTCATTAATATAACCGAAAGTTCTAACTAGCGAAAATTTTTCTTTACATCATCAAACAGTTTCAATAAGGCATTAAATCAATCGAATCAGTCTATTTTTACAATTGACATAAGAATATTATTTTCCGTTAGATATACAAAAAAAAAATGGATTTATATACATTTATTATGATTCGTATAGCTGGAACAAATAATGAGAGTTATTAAAAAAAGATGTTTTTTTCTATAAATTGTTTTCCAGTATTTAATAGATTATTTTTTAACGAAAAAAAAATTATTACGTTCCGTTACCGTTTTTATGTCCTACACACAATAATTTAATACCACACTTATATCTTACAATAAGACCATAAAGTATCTCATTAATCTGCAAAATTATTGTTTACATTTTAAATTCCTCCTTTTCTCCATTCTTCTTACTAAAAAAAAATTTTTTGTTTCTGTTTTAGGAAAGATGTGGCCTTGTTTTTGGAGTTAAAGCCTTCCCGTAGGCTTGGCAAGACTGAGGGTCCGCATTTCAAACCAATTGGCAAAAAGTAAGGATTCACAATCCTCAAAATCTGACCAAAAAATTATTAACGCAAAATTACAATTAAATTCTCGAAAATTGGAAATTGAGAGAGAAAAAGGGAAAATAAACTTAGTAAAAAAAAAAAAAGAAATAAAGGAGCGAGCGTAGTGCGAAAGTGCGAATACAAGTGATTGAAGATTTGAGGATATCAGGAGATAAGGAAAATTCATTAAAATAAAAAAAACGCGACACTTTCATAAAACACACAATTTCAAAGAGCTCTAAAATTAAAATAGAAGCGTTTCTTGCATCTCATTTAACTGTAAATATCAGAATTTTTACTCGCGAGTTTTTCTCTATTTTCTAAATAAAAAATGACGTTAAGCTCCCGAAGATTTGTGACATTATTGGTGCAGATCACAATTGCCATTCTGACGATCCTACAAATTATCGCCGATACTACGGGCCAGGAAACAAATACAGAGAAACCACCTCCTTGTCAAAGGTAAGTGCTTCACGAGAAAACATGTGATTGTCAAAAAAATTTTTTTTCCATGAAAAACCATATTTTCTAATGAATTTAATTTTTCATTTTTCTATTATAATTGTTGGAAAAGTATTTTACATGAATTGGAAAATTAATTCAAATTTCCCCATACAGAGAATGGGGGAGAGAATCAAAAATTTATTTATTATTTTGATTAATACATTTGAAAAAGTTGAGTAACTTTTTTTTTGAAAGAAGATTTAGTACCTATAAAATTAATCTTACTGGAGTGACCTTAATATTGAACTTAGAAACGATGAAACAGAGTATAATGTGAGAGGGTTTTAAATTAACGTGTTCCGCAAGTACGATGCACATGACCTTAACACTGAATGTCCACGTGCTTCGCGCCAATGAACGCATCTTCATCATCATCATCGTCGTCGTCTTCGTCGTCGTCGCGACTGTATCGATGACGATGACGATGTCGATTTTTATGCCAATGACAATTCATATGTTGTTGGCCTCTGATAGCAATGCTGCGAGGTAAAGCCTCGTCCAAACTCCAAATAAATGAGAATGTAAAAATAATAAAACAGTTTTTTTACATATTGAAAATTATTTTTAGAATTCAATCAACAGACAAAATTGTCTTTTCTTTCAATACGCGAATTCTTTCCAGCTAAAGATATCAATTTTTTTTTTTTTTTTTGTAAATAATGGCATATTTTATAGATCATTTAACAGGTGGATTTAAGGAAATTTAAATATTCAATTTAAATAAAAATAAATTGGAAATTTTTGGGAAAGATTATTTGATTTTAATTGAAAGTTAAATGCAATAGAGGAAGATTTTGGTCGAAGCTTTCGCACTGCGTTACTCTGGCTTTCATCCAAATATACTAATGTCCCCGTTTAATGTGGCCTCTTTTTTTTCTGATGTAATAAAATGGTTTGCAATGTTAATTTATCGTTTTGAACTCTCAATACAAGAAACTTTGAATATTGACAATGATACATAGAAAATTAGACACGTTATTGAAACTTCGACTCCTGATTTGGAGGAGTCATTAAGAATTAAGAATTAACTTTTTAATTATTGATTATTGAATAACGTGTCTAATTTCCCACAATTAAATGAACACAACGTGCAGACATCAGGGCGTATCCGGAAGATTAAAAAAAAAAGCTCTAAGGTCTTCCAGTTTATGTATAGAAATGGAAAGTCGCTGAATATTATACGAGGTCATAGATCAGTGACGATTCCTTGCTGATAAGAATATAAATTTTCGTTTCAAATTTTCTATCCAGTGATTAGAATTTTTTTTTTTCATTTGGAAATGTGTGATTTGTTTATTATTTTTACAGTTCTTTAAATTTTTTGTAATTCTCTTTAGGTACAGCCGATAATTAATTAAAATATTAATTTTTCTAAACTAATTATTAGTTTTTTTAATTCATGAATTTTAAAAATATTTTGCAATAAAAACAAACAAAAAATATTATACCTTACAGTGAAATATACTGCCATGGAGAATTATTGCACACTGTACAAATGGCGACGATCTTCAAAGACTCGAAAACATTTGTCGATATGAAAATGAAATATTCGCCAAATAAAACAATGTCATTGTTTCGAGAGTTAATGTCTGAAACTGGTAATAATCCAACGTCACGTCAAGTTGAGGGTTTTCTTAATAAAACATTTGATCCAGCTGGATCGGAATTCGAGACATGGGATCCGGTCGATTGGAAGGCAAAGCCAACATTTCTTGATAAAATACGTGATAAAAATTTGAAACAATTTGCCGAAGATTTAAATCACATTTGGAAATTGCTTGGTCGAAAAATAAAAGATGATGTGAAAATTAATCATGAGCAGTATTCAATTATTTACGTGGAGAATCCAGTTATTGTTCCTGGTGGAAGATTTCGGGAATTTTATTATTGGGATTCCTATTGGATAATTAAAGGTCTTTTATTATCGGAGATGAAAACAACGGTAAGAGGAATGCTCTCGAATTTTGTCTCGATTGTTGATCGAATTGGATTTATACCGAATGGTGGAAGAATATATTACACGCAAAGATCTCAACCTCCAATGCTTATTCCAATGGTCAATGAATATTTAAAAGCCACCAACGATAAAGAATGGTTGGAAGAAAATCTTTGGCTCCTGGAGAAGGAATTCGATTTTTGGATGACCAAACGAACGGTTCAAGTCAATAAAGATGGGGTCACGTACACTCTTGCCAGATATTACGAGGATTCCGCTGGTCCCCGACCTGAATCTTATAGGTACAAATTAATTTATTAATTTCTTCTTGAATAATGAAAAAAATAGTACATGCTTCATTGTATATTTATTTATATTATTTTCTTTCATGTAGAGAGGACTATTTGACGGGTGAAATATTCCGAACTGCCGAGGAGAAAAATAATTATTACGCGGAACTCAAAACAGCCGCTGAAAGTGGATGGGATTTTTCCAGTCGTTGGTTTATACTTGAGGGTACCAACAAAGGTGATTCTTGAATTTTTCTTTTCTTTCCATAGAAAAAAATTGAACTTTTTCTGCAAAAAAAAAAAAAAAATTCACCTCAATTTTATGCCACCGACAATAATTGGAATAAGAGATTAAATAATTTACAGAATCGCGGAATTGTCAATAAAAATTATCGACATATTCTAGGAAATTCTCAAGTTTAATGACTACAAGGAACAAGGAAGACAAAATTTAATTTTTAAAAATCTAGCTGTTGTTTTTTACTTGCTTTCAATAAAAAAAAAATATTGAGAGTAAATAAATAGAAAAATGTTTCATTTTTTTTCAAAATGGAAATAATTTTCTCATTTATTCCATTATCCAGTATTTATGTACAACGTTTGAGAAATAATAATTGTATTTCAGGTAACCTGACGAATTGCAAGGCAAGAAGTATCATTCCCGTTGACCTTAATTCAATAATATATCTAAACGCACGATTGTTGGCGGAATTTAATCAAATGATTGGCAATAAGACAAAAGTGGATTATTATACAAAGAAAGCAGACGAATGGAGGGATGCTGTAACAGCGGTATTGTGGCACAATGAAGTCGGTACATGGTTAGATTATGATATTATTAATGAAGATAAGAGAGATTATTTTTATCCGACAAATGTTCTTCCTCTTTGGACCAATTGTTATGATATGGAGAAAAAAAATGACTTTGTGTCAAAAGTTCTCAAGTACCTTGAAAAACAACAAATTATGCTGAATCTTGGCGGTATACCGACAACATTGGAACATTCGGGTGAGCAATGGGATTATCCAAATGCCTGGCCTCCGCTTCAATATTTTGTAATTATGGCACTTGATAAAACGTCCGATCCTTGGGCGCTCAGGTTGGCCTACGAATTAAGTCAACGATGGGTGCGAAGCAATTACAAAGCCTTCAATGAAACTAATTCCATGTTCGAAAAAGTGAGTTCTTATCCTTCCGATTCTAGTTAGAAATTACAATAATTAAATAGCAATGGAAAATTTTATTTAAATTTAAACAGAATTAAAGTGAAATTTAATTTTTCAAATTGAAAATCTAATTTGATGATTGCTATCTAAATGATGAGGGAATTTGGAGGCGATAATTACAGTGAGAATGGATTTTGTTTAATTTTTTCAGTACGACGCAACAGTATCAGGTGGACATGGTGGTGGCGGAGAATATGAGGTTCAACTTGGATTCGGTTGGTCCAATGGACTTGTTATGGATTTGATAAATAAATACAGTGACCAGCTTACGGCAGAAGATTACTTTTTACCAAATGAGGAATCTCGGACAATATCTCAAGCAAAGGTAGCTGTTTCAACAGCTGGACAACTTATGACTGGTATTTTAGCCATCATAATATCAGTAGCAGCAGGATTTATAGGGTGAGGTGAGTATCTGTATTCTTTACATAAACTTCCATTTTTATAAATTTTTTATTTAAAAATTTCAAATTTTAACCTATTTTCAATTTTAATGAATTCCAATTCTCATAAATTTGATTTCAATAAATTCTAATTTCAGTATGATTTTAATTTTTAATGATTTATCTTAATAAAAAGAGACTAATATATAATAAATAATAAATTGATTTTTTTCTGTTTCAGATATTCGTCAGATATAAGTCAGATAGAAAAAGTTTTACGGCAAAGTATTATTGAGAAGAAAACATTGATATTTTAGAGTATACGCTGATAATTTTTGATTGCTTGCTAAGTAGAAAACTTACGATGACGTAGTCTAGAGAAAGAAAATCTCAAAGGCTGATAATTGAGTAACACAAAAAATTCCACCTTTAAAAACTGTTTTTCGTTTTATTTTTGTTTTTTTTTTTTTGTTTGATTTGATTTTATGTGAGTGTTTTTTGCTTTAGAGCTTTTATTAACTTTTTAGACACACAAAATGAAAACACTAGTGCAGGTCACTAAGTTTTCTAGAATATTGTTATAGAGAAAATTTATGCATAGAGAAATTTACAAAAATTTTGAAATTTATGCATACCTATTAAATTAAAACTTGCTGGCAAGTGATAATTGATAACTAATTTTACGTAAATATTATGTACATATTTATATATATATATATACAAAAATTTGTTAGTAAATTATTATTGTTTAATGTGGAATACAGAAGTATGTTCCATAAATAATTTTATATAAATAAGAGGATTTAACGCAGTGAGAATATTTTTAAATAATATTCGTGTAAGAATAAATTAATCTCATTGTTTTGAATACTTGCACATTATATTTAGAGACTATTTTTATAAGATTTATCGGAATATTTAATTTTTTTGCAATTAAGAGTTTGATTAAATTAATCTTAATGCAGTCATTCCACTTTATATTGACGAGATTATTGCTATTTTATAAAGTATCGTTAATAATTTATCAAAAATGAAGAATATGGATTTTTTTTTATTATAAAGATTTGAATATATAAAGGTATTTCTATGTGTATTATATATATCGCTGGTCGATTAATAGTACAAATCTGGATAAATATTGTTCCTTAATTGAAATTAATGTATTAACTTACCTATTTTCATTTTTGTGTTTTTATTAATTGTTCAATGCTTTTTGTATTGTTTCAGTAGATATAACAAATTTCACTGATAATCTGCTTTTAAACACACACTAGAGGATGTATTTGATAATAACATTAAATTCCGATTAGAAATAGTTTAATTCAAATTTAAAAAAAAAATTGTATTTAATATTTCGCGCGAAATCTTAAACAAAAGGCACATTTTGTATATTTTGAGATATATTTATTAAGAGTAGGTAAAAATTAATTTTATTTAGTTGAAGAATATCATAAATATTTTATGACGTATTATCTCAAATCGTAGATTAGTTAAAGTAATATACGTAAATAATATTATTATTATAAAGGAAAATGTTTTCATTGTTAGAGTATTAAATTGGATTTCTGCGATTTAAAAAAAAAGTGATAAGCATGTAAATAATGTAAAATATTTAAGGAAGAGAACAAAAGTAGATATATCTAGTCAGACAAACGAACCTTACTGTTGTAATTTGTGACTTGATTATTGTGAGTTGCTATTACTTCAGCACAGCGTTTTAAGTATTTAACTCGAGGATTTTACATTACAATGAAATTATTAATCTTCACAAAAAGTAAGTGTTAGTTAAATTAAAAATGTGAAGAGAAAATTATTACTTTTCAATATATACTTATTCTGATGATCAAAGATGATCAAAATGAGTACTGAATGTAATGTAAAAAGGTATAATAATTCTAAGACAAAGTGTGGTTTTTTTGTGAGATAAAATTAACTTCCATAGAATTAATTTTTACAAAAAAAACATTTTTGTCTTGTATAAATAATCCAAGAACGTGATAAATATTTTAAGAAATTAAGTTATATTTTACTGTTAGTTTTTACATTTTTAAAATATTTTAATCTTGTTATATTTGAAATTAAATTTAAAGAGTTATTAAAACTATATACTATAATTTTAAAAATGTCACGAGCTTTATAACAATGTTATATGAGTATTTAAATGAGTATTTTACGAAAACTATCTCGTAACTATAATAAAAACATTTTTTTAATGCTACAATTTGCTAAGAATTTCATTTGACATAAAAATATGCAATTTGGCACAAAAGAAGATAAAAATCAATTTTAGATTTTTCTATAAGCACAAAAGAAAATTTTTTTAGAGTTTTTTTTTTTGACTCGTAATATTAAATGTATTGTGTGATAAATTATTCTGCATGGAAAATTAAAAATTATACTAATAAGTTTAAAACTGATGCATGTATCCTACAATAAGCTGTTGTTCTTTCAAAGTAGATGTACTTCCTAAACAGTAGTTTACTAACTCAATTGTTGACTATCCGATGAACTAATCGTGAAAAAATAATCTAAAAGAAGTTTATATAATAAAGTTATTATAAAAAATTCCTACCAAATAGAACCAGCACTTTCCTTTTTAATCCATATAACTCCTAATTTTTTTTTATGCATGTATAATGTAGATTTGAATAATGTTGAATTTTTCTGGTATTGATTCTTCTTGTTGAAAATAAATTAGTGTCTAGATCAATTGAGCAGATTAGATAAAAATTAATATTGAAAAATATAATTATCAAATCCAATTAATTTTTCAATATTCTGAAAAAGAATTTTTTTTATTATCAATATTTTTTCCTATTCATACCTGTTTGATTTAATTTAATGAATGTCTAGTTAAAGAAAAGCTAACAAAAACTTTGGAATTTAATTTGCTGAAATATTTTTTCTAAAATCATAGTCAAATTGATCTCAGTTTTAAAAATAATTATTTCCAAAAAACTCCAATTTCAAGGAAAATTATTCCAACGTAAGTATTAAAAGGTGAAAAGGAATCGTAGATGAAAACTATTCAATTTGAATTTAATTGCGCATTTTTTAGAGCATTTTATAAATAAAACAAAAAAAAAGATAAGAAATATGTCTGCATTTCTACGCAGACTGATGATAAATTTATTCTTTGAGTATTTCACTTTTTGCAAGATACCGTATAGACAACGTCAGTCTCTTCAAGGACTAACTCATTGGGACGTGAGACTATTAAGTTCAATAAGTCCATTCTTCTCAAGATTGCTAGTTCCTGCATTAATTAGGGAATTCCTGAGAGTTAGGAAATTTAAATTCAAGCTGAATGCTAAATGTACACAATATATACAATATGTGCGAATATCTTATATAATATTTTAAATATAATATAATCTGTAGAGTAGATAGATATTTCACTGCTAAAACGTTAGCAAATTTTATCTAATACATTGTAAGAAAAAAAATGTACATTCTCTCATTATTTGTCAAATTATGTAATAATTATTATTTTTTATAAACTAAAAATAATAATACATTTTGCCAGAATTAGAAATTCGAATGTTTTAATATTTAACGTCTTTTAAACTATAAGATTTATGAATGTGAAAAATTAATTGGTAATTAACTCTTAACACAATGGAAAGCAGTTACATAATAATAATTTTATCAATAATTGAAAATAACTAAATCTCTTGCGAATGTTTTTGTAAATTTAAAAAAAAATTCTCGTATTTACCTGATATTTTCTTTTTCAAATTTCTTCACGTCGAATGTTTTCTTCTCACTTTTAAAATTCTAAAATTATTATTAATATCCAATATATATTTTCAAACTTTAATTTAGGTAATAATATATTTTAATAATTTAAATTACTTAAAGACAAAAACTTATGAAATTTAAATTAACTTATAAGAAAAAATCAGAAATTAGAAAATTAATAAATATTTTTCTTTTTACAGGATAGTGGTGTACAAAAGACGTCAGTATCTCTCACTTGAACCAGCCACAACTTACGACAAGAGACAATTTAATATATATAGGAAAAAAATCGCCTACACGGAACTCAATGACATGAGCAATGATTAAAAGACGTTAAATTGAATTAAAGCAATCTTTTTAGTAATAATGGCCAAAGTCATGTGAAAAATGTGTATATATAAGTAACGAATTTTATTAATAGTGAGGATCATGCTTCAGAATATACATTTTTACGTACAACAACTTTCACAGATGAAAAACTTGAAAATATTAAAGATATTAAAACATCGAGAGAAAAAATTTCCATCCGTTACAGATTATTTCAGTTGAAATAGAAAAAATTTTATTATGACTGTTAAGAGATTTTTACCTTTTTGTTAAAGAAAGAAAAAAGTTTCTTACAGAACAAATTAAAATAGAAACATTAGAATTTGTAAAAGGGAAAAAAAATTTTTATCACTCATTTTATTGAGTATAATTTTTTTCCAGAAATTTCAATTGAATTAATCTATAACAAATTGAATTTTTATTCTCCGTAGAAGTAAAGACAAGGAATTCATGCTGTGCATGATATTCTGCGAATTATTATAATTATACAAGAAACTTTTTAAAGTCTGCTGGTCCGACCACTATTCTATTTTTATTAGTTAGAAAAGAAAATGCATGATATTATGTGACAGACAACAAAACTTCGTATTAGTCATTGTGACATAATTATTTGCATAATGTTCATAAGGGATGAAAACAAATTTTTTACCAATTATGAACATTAATAAAACATATTCATATTTTAAAAATATTACACTGAGAAAGAGACATCTTTGTTGGAAATTTTCTTACATTTTATATAAAGTCATTTCTATTTAAAAAATTTAAAATTTAATTAATAATAAATAATAATAATTAAATTTAATTAACAATTCGTATTAAATCAAATAGAAATATATTTTTATAAACACTTTGTATTTAAAATATAATCATAGCACTTAGTATAAAATAAATTTACTCGTTATTAATAAATAAAAATAAATATAATACAATATAAATAAATAAGAACGAAAATACTCACACAAACTACTTCTTATTTTTATATAAAGTGTAATGAAGATTTTTTCAACAAATAACTGAATTCGTCCAAATAAATATTCTTTCACTTCAATTGAAATTTAAAGAAATTAATTGAATTGTGATTGAGTGAAATATTTTTCTCAGTGTGATGAAACATGTGAATGAATACAAAAAAATCCTAAAAGTCCACTAAATGTATGATCACAAACAATTTTTCTACCCTTAAAGCCTTATTGCGCGAAAAACAAACTAGGAATAATATATTTATTGTTGCGCAAAAAAATGTAAATGAATTACTTTTATATAAATGAAAATTTTTAGAATATTGTAAAAAGTTAGGACAAAAATTATTATTATTTTTTTTTGATGAGCGTAACAAATTAGCATGCATTTGCGACAAAAGAAAAAGGCTTTTTTGAGACTTTTTTTTTAATAGGCTGAAAAAAATAAACGAATTGTAATTTTAAATTTCTAAATTCAGAATTTAAACAAGTGTTGAGAATATCGCATTTCAACAAGTAGTTTAAATTTTGATTAATACATGTACATATATATATAACTTGGATTATTATATCTCTTTTAAATTTATGATAAATGAAATAGAAAATCTAGGCATTATTCAATTAAATAAACTTGTATTGTATATTTAAATTTATAGACCATTTGTTAAAGTTTATTTTTTGTATAAACAAATTAACTATTATTTTGTACACTGAAGAAAATGTCATTGAATCAATAGCTCTTATTATTTATGGCTATTTGAATAATTTGTGGTAAATTTGAATTCAATAACGATTTTAAAAATTCCGCAACATACTTTTTTGTCAGTGTATAAATTGAGTATTCTACAGTTCCATTAAATATGAACTCACAATGAATACTTTTAAGAAATTCCTTTATAATTGTATTTAATTAAATAAATTACAAATGTTCTACAATTTTTCAACTCTGTAAATCTTTATGTATATTTTAATTAAGAATAAAACTTTTCATTTTATGCTTAAACTGTTTTAAAATGTATTTTTTGAAATATATATGTATATATAAGTATATATAAGAGCGAAATAATGCTCGTTTTGTTGTACTGTTTGTTTTTACAAATACAGAAAAGTATTTTCCTTAATGTTTATCATAGTATATAAAAAATTATATAATTCCATATGAAGTAATCATCACAAAAATTTGATTTATTGTACAAGCAAATTTAATAACAAGACGCTTTCTTAATTGCACTTAACTTATTTCAATTGAACATATAGTCTTTATTAAATTTCACGTTTCATATTTTTCAGAGAAATATTATTATTGTTTTCCTTATAAGAAAATCGATTGACCTATTTGTAAACTTTTTACGATATATTGTAAATATTTTTTACTTTATAAGAATTAAATTTTTTTTTCTTTTTGCTAAAGGCAACTTTATGATGCTACAAATTGGCAGCAGTTATTTTCATTTCTTCAACATGAAATGTGAATGTAGGCAACTATAGAGACTAAGCGCATTATTATTAATTACAATTCTATTGTGTAATTATTTTAAACAATAGAAATGACACTGAATAAAAAAATTTTCAAGTCAATAAATATCATTACATTTCAAAAAATGTAGAGCTTAATCCAGTTATTATCTAGATTATTTACTTGAATCAGTTTCTTTTAATTGTGCTTTTTTTTGTAAGAGTTTGTTATTTACTATTTCACAGTCATTCGCTTATTATCAAACACTTTTCTTTTTCATAATATGCTACTGAAGAAGCACTTTTTATAGGCACATTAAATTTCTACATACAGCTAATTATATCAACACAGATTCATTTCTCTGTATTCACACATTCAGTTCCACGACAGCAGATTTTGCAGCCAGTCATAACTTAAATTCTATAATTATTAAATCAAGCTACGTTTAAACAGGTCAAGTGGGAAATTTGAAATTTTGTTTCAAAAAAAGGGGTAAAAAATAAACCGTTTATACGGTTACAGAGGGGACTAAATTCGTAAAAAGCCGAAAAGGGGGAAAAAATACTATTTTAGTATTTCATAAAATTTGAATTAAGCATTTCAAAGTAATTAAAATTACTTCAACATTAAATATAATTTACTCACGCTAAAATATTTGCCAATTGTAACATATTACATGTTTCCGTCCAATTTTTTTTTTCATTCAATAAATTAAATTTTAATACATTTTTTCCATTAAAATATTCACTGGGATGTAAAAAGCAATAGGTTTTTTAAAACCGCTAAACTTATAAATATCTATAAAATAGATGAACCGTTTGTAAAGAAAAGGGGAATTTTTTCAAAAATGGTGCCTTTTTGAAAAAAAAAATTGGAGGAAACTCTGAGAAGCCTGTACAAATTATTCTAAGCTAAATCAATTAAAAAAATACTGCATTATCTTACACGTGATTTTCAAAATTGTGTCGTTCATGATTAGTATAATGTAGAAGAGGATTTTCTCCATTTGCTGCTTCAACGTCTTCCTCATTATTAGTGGCACAATTAATCAGTTCTTCTGTAAAAGAAAATATATTACAATTAATTGTTGTTTCCTTTTTTTGTAATTATTATTATATTTTTACCTGGCAAACATAATTGCAATTGATCATTACTACTATTGCCGCTGTCTTTACTGTGTTGAGAACTTGTATCCAAATACAAGTGAGTCTGTGTTTCTGGCACTACTGGAGCAGGTGTCGACAATGATTGTCCCTTAAGACGCTGTCTTGTTTGATAGATAATTACAACCCATACGATTGAAGTTCCAACCGCGCAACATACGACGGTAATAATTATTAAACCAAGCATATCATCTTCATTGACCATCGAACTTGGTGCTGGATTTATTTTAAGATGAGTAGCTCCTACAATACTTCCCAAAGTATTACTGATTTCACACTCATAATCTCCAGCGTCACTTGCAACTGTATTGACAATAATCAATAATTGATCTTCAGCAGTGAAGAAATGTCGTTCAGTTGCTTGCAAAGGACTATTATTTTTGCGCCACAATATTTTTGGACGTGGTGAACCACTGGTACGACAATCGAGCACAATGGAACCGCCTGCCATTATTTCCTTATTTTCCATTGGTTTCACAAACGATGGACCCTCTAAAAATGGAATTTAACGTTTTATAAATAATTTGCAAATTTAAATTCTAACTTTTAAATAAATTGAATGTAAAATCAAAATATAAATGTAAAATTGACTTTAAATCTAAATATATTTTTTTGTTCGCTGGAATATTTTCGGGAAAGAAAATATTGCAATAGATTGTTTTGACCTGAGTTTACCTAGAATGGTAAGTGTTGCGTTTACAGTAATCATTCCAGCCAAATTTTGTGCTATGCAGGAATAAACACCGCTATCAGCTGTTTTCACATCAATTATGAAAAGTACATCATCAGCGGGCATTTTATGCATTCTTCTCTCTCGAGCTGCGGGAAAATCATTTCCACCGTCTTTTTGCCAAGCTATTTGCGGAGCCGGTAGCCCTTCAGCAGAACATTCGAGACGAGCAGTACTTCCCGCGTTAACACGTTTGTCTTGAGGAATTTTAGAAAAGGACGGATATACTGTGAAATACATTTTTATTTAGTGACAATTCTTTTTATTAGTAGTAATAAATTTTCATTATAATTAATATAGTATGTATAATTGATTATAATGTATTAATGAAATTTTAATTAATAATTAATTGCTGTTGCTATTAACTTTGTTAGATTAATACAATCGTGAAGAATGTTAAAATTTTTAAATTAATTTTACTTACTTAATACGCTAATTTTTGCTTTCGCTGAATACGTAGTACCGTAATTATTAGTAACCATGCATTGGTATCTTCCAGATTTAGAAAGAGTTATATTTGTAATTTGCAAAGTGGAGGAGGCTTCAGTGATGCCTCTATTAGAACTTGAAACGTCCTTGTGAAAGCTCGGATCCCATTCGACATTATCGTGCTTCCAAGTAAAATGTAATGGCGCATCGGCTGTACTTGTCGCTCGACAAATAAGGGAAACATTATCACCCTTGATGCTCATTTGACTTTCAGGATCTTGTATAATTAGGGGTTTAGGATATTCCTCTGAAATCAAAAGTAAAATTAATAATAATTATTAAGAGTATAGATTAATATTGTAAAACATTTATTTAATATCAATCACACAAACCACAAGTAAAATTCGATTGATGAAGATGCATTAATGGCATTCCATATAACCAACGAGGATAACCGCAATGGATTTTTGCATCACTTTGCCGATGAGTTTTTAGCCATAAACTAAGCCACTGAAGTCCGCAATCACAAACCAATGAACCTAAAAACATTTTCTCGAGTTATCATAACTCATTGGTATTTTTTTTTACAGATAATTAAAAAGTTTTTATTCTTGTGAATTTATTTTTAATATTAAAATTTACCTGTATTCATCTTAAGTTTTACTAGATTCGGTGTAGCCGAAAAAGCATTTTCTTGAATACTTGTAATGTTGTTTCCTATTAAATCAATTTCTGTGATTTGAGATAAACCCTTGAATGCATTTTTGTTAATGGATTTAATCTGATTATGAGATAATCCAAGTTTCATAAGTTGTGTAAGTGGAACGAAAGCTCCATTAAAATCTTCCACCATGTATGAAATTTTATTTGAATTCAATTCTCTGAAAAAATGATTTTAAATTAGCAATACTAAAATATATAACTAATAGTTTAGAAATTAAAATAATAACTTACAAAATTTGTAGATTCTCGGTATTATTAAATGCACCTTCAGAGATGTATGATAATTTGTTATGATCAATTTTAAGTTTTTCCATCTTTCCTAAATATTCAAAGGTTCCACGTTCAATAGATGTTAAGTCGTTATTAGACAAATCTCTGAAAATTATAAAAAAAAAATTGAAAAATTTTGTTCACTATATAAATGAGAAAAAATCATGTATATACTAACAATTCTAAAAGTTTTTTGCAAAATTCCCAGGCTTGAGCTTCGATTGTTGTTATTTTATTGTGAGACAATGTCAACTTTTCGAGATTATCCAATCCAAAGAGGCTCCCTTTTTTAACGCTCGTCAACAAATTAAAATCAAGTTGAAGAAGTCTCAAATTTTTAAGCGGCCAAAAAGCACCATCATACAAAGATTCAAGTCTGTTTCTTTTTAATCGCAGCTCTTCTAAACCTTTCAAGTCTTTTAAACTTAAGGCTTCAATTTGTCTCAAGTCATTTCTATTCAATTCTCTGTAAATAATTGTCATAAAAATTGTTTTACTGTTAATATTATCCAGTCTAATTATAAACAATTAATTGTACAAATAAAAATTATAATTTCCATCATCTATCAACAAAAGAATACTCACAAAATTCTCAGTCTCAGAAGATTAGTGAATTGATCTTTAATTTGAATAAGTCGATTTTTGTTTAGACGAAGTTCTTCAAGAGATGTTAAATTTTCCAAACTTTTATTTTCAATAATACTTATTTGATTCATATTTAAATTCCTGTAACATATAATGTTGTTTTGAAAATAAATACAATTTATTATTAAATAATAAAATGATGAATTTGAATACGTACATTGTTTTTAATTGATTCGGGACAAGAAACGATCCATAATGAATAATACTTATTTTGTTACCAGTAAGATCTAAATGTTGAAGTCCTGGCAAATTTAATAAAGTGGACCCATTTATTCTAGTAATTAAATTATGAGATCTGAAATAAACAATATAAAGATATAATAATAACATTTATATTAAAATTTTACACTTGTGAGAAAAACATTTTGAAAAAAGAGAATAACCATTATTTCTGAATTAATAAAAATAGAAAATAACTTACAAACTCAAGTGCGTGAGACTTGAAAGGAACAAGAATTGTGGCAATTGTGTTAGGTGATTTTTATTGAGTTTTAAGACACGTAATTGAGTCTCAACTGGCAATGAAATTGTAAAATTGTCCTTTAGTTGATTAGCACTTACATCTCTGAAATATTTTTAAAAACATTAATTACATAATTCGAAATATTAAATTATTTAAATAATCACTCGCAATGTTACTCACAATTCTTTGAGCTTCAATAAATGTAGTAGAACATTGAATTCTAAATTAGAAATATTATTGGACTTCAACTCTCTGGAAAAATTAAAATAAAAATCAAGTATAATGTAATAAAAATTGCTTCCTCATTTCTAATTAGAATTTTTTTCTTAATTGATTAAATTTAAATATTATTTAATTCACAACAAATGTCTAATATAAGTAAATTTAATTATTATCCAAATAAATACGTTGAATATGTAAATATATGATTCGGTTTCAGTAATTGAATAATTGCGACAAATTTAGATGTGTTAGTAAAAGAGAGCAAAAGGTATTGTTATGGGCTTACAGGGTTTCGGTCCATGGTGGCAAACCACTGGGTGCTTCCACCAGTTGTAATTCACTACAAGCAACAACATTTCCGAGGCAGGCACATTCCACAGGGCACTGGTTTTGGCTTAAAGCTAAACTACTAAGAATCCCAATATTCGATGCAAAACAAGTCATCCATAATAATGACAGCCATAATCGTACGAATGACGCTTTTTGCAGATTCGACATCATAAATCTTTGTCTCTTTTTAAAGATTATTTTTCAGTCCTGTTGTATATTTTTGTACTGTACTCCATTGAAAATCACAAGAAAATATCATGGCACGATTTGTATAAAATAGTATAACGTAAAGAACTCATTTAGGTACTGATTTGTTTTGTAATAAAAAATACACTAAACAATTAATACACAAACACCTACGCCCTAGGTTTTCGTTGTAGTTGTAAATTAATCGCTTATGGTGTTATTCGATACAGGGCAGGGCCGCTACTGAAAATTAACATTTGTCTCCATCTGGTGAGAGAATATTCAACAATAAGAAATACCTACTCATTTATGCATTTATAGAAAGAGATAGAATTATTTCACTGTAATAAGTGAAAGAGAGATAAAGCAATAGTGAAGTTCATAGTTTTTTTTATAACGCAAGTAGGAAATTTTTGAAATTTCAAAGAAAAAATAGTGTTTTGTTAATAATAATAATTAAATGATAAAATAGTTTATTATGCAAACAAAATGTTTAATGTTAAATTACAAAATTTATATTTTATTTTAAATCGTATTTTATTCCGTGAATGTTTTTACATCATTTTTATACAATCACATTATTGGAGGTTGTTTTTTTTATCACTTTATGTTTTTGTTTCTTCAAATTTTTGCGATATTTTTAGTAAAATATTTTTATATTTAAAAAAAATTTTAATTGCACAATCTTACTGAACTTTCTACTCTGAAAGTAAATACGTTATATGTATTTATATATTTTTTTCGAAGATTATTCCTTGTTCGGACAAGTATGTATTATTTTTTTATTATCATTGTATAAAACACATTTTTTACATAAAATAATTAACTCAAATTGAGTATAAGTATTTTTAATAAAACTTTGAATTCCTACGTAAGCCGCTATACAAAAACTGGACAGCTACACTATTTACCACTGCCAAATTTGACATCAATATTATCCCTATGTTCTAGTCATTAAGAAATTTGACCAATTTATATAAATAAATGCAAGATAAAATTACAAGTATATGTGGAAACAATTGAAATTCAAATCTAGAAACGTTTTTTTTTAACAAAATATTTAACCTTAAAAATATTTTTGTAAATGTAACTTTTAAATGGAAAAATTATAAAAATTAAAATATAAAAAGCTTTCTTTATGTGGAAGCAATGTTTTTGTAAGAAAATAACAATAATTCATCGTTCACTGTTAATTTAAGAATTTTCTTTAATTTAAATTTTATCAATATGTGTCAAATTCTTACTGACTTTAACGTAATTTAAAAAGTAGATTAGATCTACATTATATACATTCTTATTTTGTGTTTTCTAATCTTAAATCGCTTAAGTGATGTTTTTCGACTTTTTGTAATGTATTTTACTGTCGTACGCTTTATTTGTTGTTCTTAGATTATTTAAATAATGTCGTAGCAAAATAAAAATCTCTAAATAGATATTGCTCAATAATTATACATTTACACGTAAACGTATTAAATAAAATAATATGGATAACAAAATGTACTTAAAAGCCCATTATGTCAGTTTCAAATCATAAAAAGGAGACATCATATAAAAAATATGATCAACTTACAATAAAACTGCAACACCCAGTGTTGTGTGTATGTGTGTGTGTGATCGTGTGTGGTATCAAATTATATTCCTTATATATGACACTATATCAACAATATATGAACTATCTCCGAGTTGACTTCGATTTTAAATTCACTTGACGATATTTAAGTGGTTGGATGGTAAGAATTAATTAATGCAGCGTCAACGGGTTCCAAACACGATGGACAAGTTAATGAACGCAAAAGCCAGTCGTCAATACAAACCGCGTGATAAGTGTGCATACATGGTAGATAACGTACTTCTTCACCAATTTGCAACTCCATCATACATATTACACATTCTCCTTTTTTGGTACCGTCATATTCTCGTATAGGCAAATGTTGAATTAATCCTATACGTTTAGCTATTCGAACTTGTTGTTCATCTTCATTTAAAATGCCAGATCCTCCGCCACCTAAAACGACTCCAATTCCAATATTTCGAGTGATACCCAATTCAGTTGACTGTAAATGACGTTCTCGTGTTGTTATCGGTGGATAATAATTTCCTGCCTAAAATAGACAATTTTTCGGTTAATGTCAATTTACACAATCTTAATTAGTGTTTAATAAAAATAAAAAATAATGAAATTGATAAAACTGAAGGAGATACGAATGAAATTTCTCTTGACCAAAAAGCAATAACAGCAATAGTTAATATAAAATATAACAGTAAAAATTGTTATTGTATTATTCTAATTAAAAGTATTAAACGAAGGGATAATTAATAAAATTTTAATAAATTGAAAAATTACACTGTAGGGTATAGAAGAACCAAAAGCATCTTGGGAAACAGCACCAGACATTACTGGGTCAGAACTGCTGGTTAACAATGTCGTGCTATCTTGTTGACCTGTAGCTCGCTTTAGGCAGTTTCCCATGTTTACAATTTGAAGTTTCACGTCACGTACACGAAACTTAATGCACTAAAAAAATTCATCTATTTTTAATTGTAACAATTCGTTCAGTCTTTTGGATCATTATGCACATTCATTTTTGTTCTCCTTTCAAAATTTACTGCAAATTTTGAGTAGATTTTTTTTTTTAAACAAATACAAACTGTGTGCGTATTGTATTGTTATGATCGGGACATCTTTGTAATCACGTACACCGCTGTCAATTTAATACTTTTGACTTTTGATACGGTAAATTTTATTATTGGAATCTAACCATATTATCGATACCTTTGAGATTGCACATTCACGATTAATTGCATCTCTATACATAATACATATGTAAAATCAAATATGCAGATAGTTTATTCCAAATGTCAAATTTTAGAGACATACAGACGATGTATTGTCCCTTTAAATACACCAGTAAATAACAGATCACACTGATGTTTCGATTTCAATTTTATTATTTACACGACTGACACTGTCAAACATTTTTATCAAGACACCAACGAAAAACAAACCAAACTGTCAATTACATTCTGTATAAAAACTGGATTTTTATTACTGTTTGACGGATTAATTTGTCTCAGAACTTCAGAAGCAGAATGAAGGTGAGTCTTAAACGCAAAATTTATTTTTATTTCAATGTGACGTCAATCCAGGGTTGGATAGTCATCAATGGTGACAATCACATCTCTTTAGTCTCTGATTGGTTGATAAAATGTCTGGAGAAATTTCCACCAACCAATCGGGATTACATTGATTTAAATTATTAGTTTGCCTATATATTCTTCCGTCTTAATTATATAAAAATTTAATTGTTATTTATTTAATAGAAAGTTTTTCCTTTCTTTTCCTTTCAACGTAACTTGTAATCCTATTTTTCAGTTTTATTTCATTTATCATCAACTATTTGGAAATAAAACTTTCTTTTATTTACTGGCACCTGAAAAAGAATGATTTTTAATTAACAACAAGTTTTTAAATATTACAAAGTTTATTATTATAGAGAGACAATGCACTTTTTTTTAGTAACAGAGAAAATCGTACTAGTTTAGAATTATTTTAATGTTGTCATCATTTTGCATTAATAACAAACAACTATTTAATTTCTGACGCTGACTTGAATTATTAAGTTTTTCTAGTTACAAGAGAAATTTCATTAAATTTCTTGTTTTCCTAGATTTTTTAATTTATGTAATGAAAGCTACTATAGTCTTCTAAATTTCAAGTCGAAAGCGTTTGAATGGTCAGTCTTGGTACAATAACGGGCCAGCCACTATGAGTAATTAATTATAAATAAACTGCCTTGTACTTAACAATTGTTTCAAATTCGAAGAAATTATAAAACATTCTATGTATTTTGTGGAACAGTTGGAGAACGTTGAGCCGGTGGTTGATAAATCGGTTGTGTACTACGCTGTGTCCCCTTTTTTCTATAACCTCCTTTGATACCTGCTCCACCTCCACCTCTTCTAAATTCCATTCCAACTTTAAAAAAATTAAATATTATTTTTTAAAATTTGAATTTGTTTTTGATTTTATAATTGTAAACTCAAGTCGCTTCAAGTTTAGATTAATAAATTTACCATTAAAACGCTCATTATTTTGTTCCTGTCGTGGTGGCCTATTATCAGAGCGATAATCCTGCCTTTTCCCCTCTTGTGGGGGTCGCTGATTTGTTCGACTCCTTCCATCTTCTGAGACGGGATAGCAATCTGTTTGCAATACTTCTTCGTAATTATCAAAATTTCGGAATCGGACCACGCAAGTTGTTTTAGATAAGTCGGTCACTTCTGCATGGTAATACTGAAATATAACGAATTTAACTTGTCAAAATTGATATTATATTCTAATCTTTAAGATATCATTTTATGATTTGATAAAAAGAAATTCTTTCGTTTTTAAACTCACCATATTGTCTTCCCAATATTTAGCGAAACACATGTCTCCTTTCTTCCAGACCCAAGGTACACTTGATGTGCTTTGATTCTGCTCACTATTCACATTGCTTCCATTTTTTTGATTATTTACATTATAATAAGCATAAGTATTCTCAGGAGTGGTGGATTTAAGCGTATAATTTCTTGAATTTCTGTCATTTTCATTTGACGGAAATTCTTTACGATTTGCATCTGCAACACGATTAAATCGATTTTGAGGTGGATCAAAATGCTTATTCTTTGAATCAATGTCGGATTGATATTGATTTCTTGTATTCTCCATTTTTCGCTGATCTGGCTGAAACTTATTGTAATTTCCAGATGGTCCACTTTTATAATTTCCTCCCTCAAAACGTGATCCTGCGAATGAATTTCTCGTTTCATTCGACTGGTATTTGTTGTAATTTCCTTTATAATCCCGAGGATTGCTGTCACTTTGGAAATAATTCTGGGTTTCGGAATTTTTTTGAAATCTTGGAGGTTTATTTTGCGCAACACCACCATTCAAATTGTAGTGAGAAACTTGAGGATTAAAGGAATTGCTATTTGACCATTTATTACTTTTTGAATCATCAAAATGTCTCGGTGTATTTTGATATCCTTTTCCAAATCTTTGACCCCTGAAATGGAAATTTTTATTAGAAGAAAATAATTTTTAATTTACTATTCAATTCGTTTTTGTAAAAGAAAAATATTACCGTGAGCCACGCGTTGAATTATGATGATCGCTTCCTCTAGAATCATATTCGACCTTTTCTTTGACAACGAAATCATTTGTCTGCTGTGAATAATTTGCTTCGGCTACTTCCGTTTGAGCTTGAAGTTTATCTTCTAGAAAATCAAATAAAGAGACTTTTCCACTACTTGGTTTTCCAGTCTCTTCAATTTTCTTTTCGAAACGTTTCCCTTTAGGTTCGCGAGGTTCTCGAGTACTAGAATAAATTATATGAAACTCCATTAGTTGTGAGAAAACAATTTCGATCTCAAGCTCAATTTAAACATTATTATTACTTACTTGCTCATCTTATTTTCATTTTTCTGTAAAGACTTCAAAGCCCTGTCCAGATTATTTCTGTTTACCCTCAAGGCAAATTCGGCTTGTTCAATAGAAAAGCCTTGGTCGACAATTTTTTGTACTCCATGATCCAATAGCTATTAGAAAATTCGAAATTGTAATTTCTGGTTTCATTTATCTTAATAAATAATCTTACCTGCTGATTGCCACCACCAAAAATCTTTTTATTTCCTTGCTTGGCAGCTTCAGCAATAGCATCTTTACGTTGAGCCTCAAATTCTGTATTTTCCTTTGTGCCCTTTTCTTTATCGGCTAAAGCTTTGAAATTTTTTCCTTGATCTATAACTTTCATAATTTTCTTTCCAAAAGAAATCCATGGTGGAGGGCCTCCATCATCCGCGGATCTTACTCTCGAGTGTACAGCTAGTTTCTAAAACATAATTTCCATGAATTATTTTATATAATTTTAAGTAAAGGAAAAATAAATTTAAACTATTACTTTATTTAGTTCCCATTTCTCCACAAGGTTTGCTACTTTTCCTTCATAAACGTATCCTACATTTAAAGGACGCAATAAAATAACACCATGTGTTGTAGATAAATTTCCCGATTTTATTAACAATTTCGTTCCAGGAGGAGTATTAAGACTGAAAGTTAAAATTTGAAAATGTATAGTAATTTGAATGGTGCAATTAAAACTGGATAGTAGTCATTTCTATCGGTAAAATTATAATCTGTACCTTAATGAAGCAATGTACTCAATCTCAATAGCTTGAAAATTATTTCGACCATCTGTTAAAGATAATTTTAGCATGCGAGGAGCTGCCCGAGATTCTTCGTTATTTTTCGGAGCAGCTACATTTCGTAGTTTTTGTATTTGTAAAACTACATTTCCTTGGTTAATATCTCCATCACCACTTCCAATTTCTTTTAAATCGAGCTAGAAATTAATACAGAATGAATAAAAAATTTAGCCACGATTATATAAAATAAAATATATTACAAAAATCGAAATTTAGAAATACCTCAGCTGCTCGTTTGATTATTTGCTGAATTTCCACAGTATTGCCATTATTGCTCGCAAGATTATAACCACGTTCTGATAAATACCTGCATAATAAAAATGACGCACAGAATTAAATATTTTAAATATATACTTTCGATAAATGTTCGAAACGATCATATATATTTACAAGTATATCACTTACCATCCTTGGTTTTGCAAATTCTGTATAGCTGTCATGATTTTACTATGAAAATAATTGTTATACTAATTTCTTGTTTAATGTCTCAATTAAAGGGGCTAATTGTCCTCTATATTAGTGTTTCCTCTGTTTAATATTTACACTAATTTCGAGCATTATTTATTTACTATTGTGTATAAACAATTGTCAGCTGCTAAGTTGACAGTTAAACAATGTAATGCATTTATTATACATCAAAACAAGTTTAACGTTTTTGTTTCTTCGTTTATTTAACAGTTATCAACAATCACAATACTATTAATACGTAAAAGTCACAATAACAAATTATTTTATTCCTATTTTTTAATAATTTCACTAAACCGCACCTACACATGAAATTCCTGGCTCTGGGATATCTCAGTAGCCATATTGGTTTTTAGTTCGTGATAAGTACGTGATGGCGCTGTTATCCAAAATTCAAACGATTAAAATCGCAGTTAATTTCCCGATTTCACGGGAAGACGTGATGTTTATTTACATTTTAATTATTAAATCATTTTATGTATCAAACAATTCCAAATGAAACTTATTTTCATAAAATTTAAACTATTTTAACAACTTTTGTGAAAATTTAAATATTTTAATGAAAAGTATCTGTAGAATTCAAGTGATTAAAAGCAGTTGATGATTTGATTTTAAGGTTAAGTGCATTTTTGAAAGATTATGAAAAACGTTTTATTAATTTATATCTTTGTTTCAGAAAAGATGCTGTAACATAAATATTGTTTTGTAAATTCGAACTTTTTATCCAGTATAAACAATTTTGACTGAATTGATACAATATAATAGTGCTTTCTTTAGAAAAAATACAGTGTTTGTCAAGTTTCATTCACCGTTTGATACTAAAAATTCTAAAAATTATAATAACTTCAAAGAAATAGTTTATCCATTCTATCGTTAAAAGATAAGAATAGGTAGATGAATAATTCTATTTTCCCTTTTTTATGAAATCGCAAATATTATTCACAAACGATGATAAATTACCTAAATGATACAGTTTAAAATTATCTCCAGAAATATTTTAGAAAAGCTTTTTCGAAAAAAATTCTCCACTCTTCTGAATAAAACAAAGATAAATTTTTTGGGAAACAATATTTGATTAGAAATTTATTATTTTAGGGAAGAAACTTTAGAAGTATTCCGCACTCTACTATTCTTATTATTTATATAATGGGGTGTAGAAAAAATAGGGGAATATAAAAGTGGCTTTAAAACCCTCTTTATGGTGTTTCAAACTAGTAATAGGATTATATTGAATAACAAAAAGTCTATAATTTTCAACAAGAAAAAAAAAATTTGCTGAAAGTAGAAAACATGTTTCTTTACAAACTCATTTACAAAAAAATTTAATAATAACATTATATTAATTTTGCTGATAATAATTTTTAATTTTCTTAAATTATTGTCGCATGTATAAGAAATTTTTAAAGTGAAATAATATTTGCATTTTGTAATTATTGTGTTTCAAGTAATGTAAATGCATCAAAACAGTAGGACCAGAAATTACCTGATATACATTCCCGTATGGTGTTTACATATATAACAATGGTGTGCACTTTGAAATAGAGGTCATAACTACGGTTGAATTGAAATTTTATACACGAAATTTATTTGAAACCTCTCAATTGGAATTCGTTATTTGATTCTTTTAAACTTGTTCATTTATCCTGAAAAATTTGAACGAAAATTGTTTATACGTTATATTGCGGATTTTACAGTTTAAAGTGGTTTCGAGAGTCAAAAGTGTTAAAACCGCGATTGTTTAATAAAAGTTTGCTAAACATTTTTTTTTACGATTTACCGCGAGTGTTGCAAAAACAAAAGAAGACATCAACAATGAAGATCAATTTCAGAATAATGGAATATAGAAAACACAAGAATTCTAAGGTTAGAAAAATATTTTAATTCTGTACTGATAAATTATCTATTTCTTGTTTTATTTCCGAGTGATTCAATGCTGAAAAATGATCTTTTTTTTGTATTCGAATTCTCTTCTTTCTTTTGTATGTAAAAAAAAATTAAAAAAAGGAGATTTTGGTCACCGATCTGGAAAATTGCGTGTCTCGGGAGAAACGCAGTTTTAAAATTATATGGAGAGGACAATGAGAAGAAGCGACGACCGTAAAGTTTCTGTATCTTGATGTTCTTTTAACGCAGGATTGACTAATTTCCAGAATAGCGTTTTAGTATACCTAAATATATAGGTACATGCATAAAAAAATGTCCTTTGTCCCCTAAAATAGGATTTTGTCGTCATAAACAAAAATTGATATGCTACCCTAATCGAAATGTTCAATAAAATTTCTATTAATCCAAAATAAATGTAGTTGAACTAGGTGTCAAAATTTGTGCATAACGATCGAGGAGTCTACTTCATTCATTCAAGTTCTAAATCCACCCTGTAGCCAGCAATAATTCAACCCCTATTGTCCCGGCAGGCTTGCATCCTTAAATGTATGTATGTATATAGGGGGTGTATATAGGCTGTACACAGGGTAGCCAGGGTAGGGCCTAGCAGCGCCATGGGTTAAGGGGGTGTGAAGGGCAAGGGAGAGAACGAGGGAGATTACTTCCAACCATCCACCCCAGTATCGTCGCAACGCGCGCGTCTTTCGGACTTATATGTGTGTTTCAATTCACCCTCCATCGTGCTTTGCCACTGCTTTTGTCAAGGGTTCAATTGCTCTCTTTAAAAGAATATATTTTTGCCCGGCGAATTTTCAATCTTTTCCTTTCTCTCTCCACTTTCCTTGTTCGATTCCTTTCTCTAATTAGGAGGAGAGTTTTTTCTTTTATTTTTTATCTTGTCTTTTATCGCAAAAAGCACGTGGTTGATATTTTCTTTTTTTTTTTAACAAGACCGGCATTTTTTTTTACATCGCACACGTTGTTCTCAGTTTTGGATGTATTAGTGAACTTTGCCAGTAAAGGGAGTGATGCTGCTGGAATTCGTGTGAGCCACAGGTAATCAATTTTTCATCCCTTTGAATTTTTCAAATTTCTTCGATCCTTCGTTTCCTGAATTTCACTTATTAAATAATTAAACTATTAAGACTATGGAGATAGTAATAACCGATTATGTCAAATTTAATATTATGGATCCAGTATATAAATTATAATTTAATTGTTGTAGTAATATATAATTTACAATTTAATTGTTGGTATAATTTATAATTTACAATTTAATTGTTGTTATAATTTATAATGTTATTAATAATAATGTTATTAATTACTATAAATTTATAATGTTATAAAACGATTCAAAGCTAATTGCAAATACCTATTATTTAATTCAATGGCCCATCAAATATTTAATAGTTTATTTTCAATGTGATGAATATTTTTATCATCATCAAAAAATTCCGCATATTTACAACAAAAAATGCCTGTTTTGTTTGCAATTGTTTTTTTCAGGGCAAATTTTCAATTTTTTAAAAATCTGTAAACAAACGAAACACTAGATATTGGGGGGCGGAAAAACATTTATTTTATTTCTACTAACAATTTGCAGAGAAATGAGATTTTTTATTATAAAAAAATTTAATAATTATTTTGAAATTAAATTCAAGTGTACTCTCACATTTTTAACGATTAAAATACAATTTGTTTTACATTCATCATAGAATATATATTTGGATTAATACCTGTATATTCCTCTTCAACTTTATTATTATCTTTTTCTAAAAAGTCGAAAATTGCGGCAGAAACGTAGTATCGTGAAAATTGTCCGTCATCTCTTTGATTCCCGCGACTCTAAAGTGACGGCTAATTACAATTTTGTTCAATTAAACCCAAATATCGACAAATGTATCAAAATCTCTTTTTCTTTCTCAATCAATTTCAATATTTATAATTTACATGACTCGTAATTAGTCCATATTTTACTAATTTATCATAATTAAAGAACGAATATTATATTAAATATATTTATATTTAATATAATTTTATAATTTTTTATAATATGAAAAATTACGATTGTAAATGAATTTAATTATTTTAAAAAATGTATATTTGTTAATTCTTCTCATTTTAATAATTGTGGAAATTATTATAAAAATTTGTCGCTGAAAGTAATTTTTTTATCATCAGTTATAATTAACGCAGTTCTTAATTAATGTTTTTAAATTTATTACAATAGAAAAACATTTTTTTAAGCATATATTTTTTGTAAAATTATTTAACTAAACGTAAATATTATTTTTAAAAGTCCCTTTTATTATCTTAAGTAACAATCACCCGATCTAATGGTAATCTGAAAAAGATTCTTTCATTTTTTATATATAAATTTTTTTCCAAGAGATTAAAATTTAATTAAATTGTACATGGTAGAAGTGTTGACTAGATTTTTCTCAATCCACGCTATCGCACACACTCCATTCGACAAGCGAAAAATGCAATTTACAATATCACTCGTTTTATTTAATACATTTTAAAAGTTGGCTTCATATTTTACAAATCACTAGTGACAAAACCCGTCACTCATAATTTGCCGTAGACAAATTTCATGTTTTATGATTTCAAATGATTTCATAAAGTTGAATGTAAATTTTAATCTCATCATATTTTTTCCATTTTCAACAGATATATTGAAACCATAAAATTGAAATTATTTACAATATTATTTATATTTTCAAATATCAGAAAATGTATAGAGAAAATAAATTATAAAATTTACCTTTTTTTTTTAATGTAATAAATTTTTTTAATTTCTTTTGTTTTTATAAAAGTGACTCTTCTTTTGCAAAAGAAACTTAATCCTCCCGCAAGAATGCAACTTCATCTCTTTATACGACGTGTTGGACTTTTATAGTGTTCATTTTTTGTGCTCTCTTAGAACAAGACACAAGCTTTGCAGATGAAGATTTTATTGCAAACGTAAATACGATCTTCGGGGGAAGTTTTCTTTTTTTTTTCTTAACTCGATAACGTAAAATTTTATATTATTTTTTATTTTCTTGTAACCGCTTTAGATGTAGAAGTGAAAAAAAATGGAAATATAATTATATCGCACGTGCAGTGAAAACCCCTCTCATCGTTTTGGATCGATATTCCTTTTCTTTTATATATTTATCTCTTAATGCCATTTTAATGACGTTTAATCTCCCTAAAAGGTATTTCAATATCCAGTTTTTACTCCGGAATTTTCTCTGGTAAAAAAAATATTAACTTTATATTATAATCTTAATTCTATGTGGTTATAATAATTTTTAATATTTATTTTTTTAAACATTTAAACATTTTAATATTTAAATATTTAAATATTTAAACATTTAAACATTTGAATATTTGAATATTTAAATATTTAAACATTTAAACATTTGAATATTTGAATATTTAAACATTTAAATATTTAAATTTTTAAACATTTAAAAATTCAAATATCTAAACATTTAAATATTTAAACATTCTTAACATTTTAAACATTCAAAATTTGCAAATATTAATACAATTTGCAATTTAATGAATATATTTAATTATTTATTGAATTTGGAGAATTTGAAATATGCAAAGGCAAACTTGAAATTCCAAGGGAGAAACTGAGAGTGGTTTGATTTGGGTAACTTTCCTTAGAAGTAGGTTTCAATGGTTGTTATAGTTGGTGTTTCAGAATTCCTCTCTCGTGGCTTAACAACTTATCCGGTACTAGGGTATCGAGCCAGAAACATTTAGGTGCCAATTAGGAAAACATTGTGCTAGAACAATGTACAATAATTTTCTCTTTTTTGTATATTACAGCGATGAAGAAAATTTCATGGAAAGAAATTAACAGAATTTTGTCAGATTTGTTTAAGTTATAATGAAAAATATTTCGTCAGAAGAAATTATATTCATGTCGAAAAATATTATTTTTTTTTTTTGAACAATTTTTCATATATATTTTAACCTCATAAGGGCTAATAATAGTTTACAAGAGTATTATATATGAAAAATGTACAAAGAGAGTTTGTTTGCTAATTTCACAGAAAGGGAAATGTTCTTGAAGAAAAAAATTGCATTCGTGAAAGAAACTGCTTTCAGTGTCTTATTTCATTTTATTATGTTGGGAATAAAGTTTTTCCGTCTCACAATCAGTCGCTTTATTCGGAAAGTTCTTTTGAAAAAAAAAATATAGAAAACTTCTAAAAAAGTGAAGTTTACTTACAAAGTTTTAACGAAAAGATAGCTGCTTTTTTTCTCCATCTGGAACAGAAGGTTGAAAAGCGTTTCAGATTCAGTGATGGTGAAAAAAAAGATGTTTAAAAAAAATTCACAAATACACATACGAGTAAGCAGAAAAAAATATGTTTCGTAATACCTTTAGACATATTTGTATAAGTTTAGATAGTTTATAAAGCCCCGTAAAAAGTTTATAGCCTTCAGTTCATATTGCGCACTTTTATCGCAGTATTCTTATTTAACTGCCCTTTGTCACAGTCAAATTTACATGCGCATTATATTAATATGATTTTACAATCAATAATCTTGTATGTATTTTTATTAACAGAGTTGTAAAAAAATTTGGCAGAAATTAAAAAATATTTTTCCCTCTTACATCTTACAGTATGTAATAATTATATCTTTAGGAACTTTTCCTCCCTTGAAATATAACTTCCTAATTACTTTAATTCATTTCAAAAGAGAAAAGTTACGTGGAAACAACTCATTATTTAAATAAAATATTTATTTTCCTTTGAAATTGTTTTTGAATTTCGTTAAAAGAAACTTTCTTCACGACGCGTTAATTGTAAAACAACTTAATAAGCATAAAATAACACTTAAATAACTGAAAAATGAAAAAAGGAACAAGTAAAAATTTTTTAAAACTAAAAAGTGAAACATTTAAGAGAAAATCAACTTATAAATAATATAATTTTTTTTCTTGCGGGGAAAATTTTATTCATATTTGTTCTTTTTTTTCTCTCTTTTTTTAGAAACAGTTTTTTTTATTTGTTTAGTTGTGTGCTGTATAAATTTGAATTTTGGTTTTCTTTTTTTAAGAATAAATTTTAAAATGCTTTGTGTGCTTAGAGTAGAAATTGTAGTGAGTGTATTCCTGAGTAAATAATATGAGAACTAACGCAGTTGCGAATTGTTGCTCTATAACTGTTTTATCACACGGTAGACCAACATTTAATTTAAACAAAGACACGAACCATTCATCTTGTGGTTACATTTGTGACAATGATAATTTCATTTTTATTAATTCTCTGCGCGACAATTTTAGCGAGAAAATTAAAATGTTTTATTACTAATTAATTTTATTGTTTAATTTAATTATTTTTTATTATTATTTTATTTGCAAATTATTATACACTGTTGATGTTAATTTATATGAATTTTATATTTATTATTATTTATTTACAAACATATATTACAAAGTTACAAAATGTTTAATTTATTTTTGCTCTTTATTGCAGTCATTAATTTTTGTGAAATATTGAAATCAAAAAATGATTTCGTTCATAATACTTTTAGATCATAAAATTTCAAAATGTTTTTGAACAAAATATATTTATATTGTTCAAAAAAATTGTTTCAAAGATATTTATGTTAAATTACTAATTTAGTTTACATTTAGAAAATATTTCTCTTAGAAAATATTATAGCAATTTTATTAGTTACAAAACACAGATAGAGACGGAAAATGATTCTTTTTCACGGACATATACGTATAAATCGATTTTCATTCAATTTCCTATACTTTTGGAGGAAAGGACAGACGAGATGGATTGTAAATCGTTGCCAATTTGCTCGAAATTTTGAACTTTCGCTCTATAATAAAATAAAATAAAATATAAACTACACGTGAAATGAAATAACATTCAAAAATGATAAAGTTATTTATATTCAATTATTAGAATCAAAATTGTTTTCAAATCAAAATTTTATATATGAAAGATAAATTTCATTTATTACAATATGTATAAACTGTGACGAAATGTAGTAAATATTTTCTGTTATAAAAAAAAAAATTTCATCATTGCTTTTCACTGTTTGGGGAAAAAAAATTCTATACACATAGCAGTTTTTATGGGTATTTCAACACTTTTAGCCGACCAGGAAATAAAAATTGATACTTTTGGAAAATGTGTACGGATAAAATGTATTTTTGTACCAACGCTATTTTTTTGTTTCGTATGTTTTGGAATAGAGATAGTCTAGTAGAAAATAACAATATGATTATATATGGAAATATCAGCATTGAAAGAATTTCAGTTATATTCCATCCCAGAGTTTGTTTAAATTATGATAAAAATAACCACAGGCTATATGTAGTCGAATAAATGCAATGCTGAGATTTAAATATATTATTATTATCATTATTATTATTATTATATGCATCTGAGAAATACGTACACAGAATTTGAAAAAATTTTCCCTCTTTGAATCACAATTTTTTTTACCGCAATTTTTTTAATTTGACATTTGCTTATTTTGTTTCATAATTTTCATTTTGAAAAACCATATAATTAAAATCGTGGAAAATAAATTTAAAAAAAGAAAAAAATGAAAACAGAAAAATAAACAATAATCGTTGATCGTTTTATAAAAATCAAATACATATGAACCGATTTATCTCATTTTCAAGTATCAGAGTTTATTGTCGGGGACAAGCCGCACCTGATAAGTATTGATTTCAATAATTACACGTTGAAGCATATGTGAGTTTAAAGTCTACATTCCGTTAAAAAAAATTTTTCACAATTAATAAATAATAAATTATATAAAAAATGCGAAGAAATTGATTTTATCAAGTTTTTTCAAACTTCAATATTTCAAAACTAATTTAAGAATTACGACTGAGCAAACAATATTGACTGAATAAAAAATATAAATTATTTCGAAACTATTCTCTCTGTGTGTGATTTTATTCCACATGTACAATCAAAATTCTACCTTTGACGTATATAAAAAAATTAGACTCATCACAAGAAGAAAATGTTTCTGATATAATTTTCAGTACAATTTTTTCTAATAATGATGAAGTGCGAGCAGGAATATATAGTAAGAACTATTGTATGAAAAGTTAAATGAGCTGTGTTAATTTAAACAATTTCGTATTCTTGGAGGGAAATTCTTATATATACGCAACGAGAAAGCAATTAACCTTTTGGAAAATGAGGAATATTTCAAGCTTGAATTGATGAGATTCACTACATTCACTCTCCGACAACGACTTGCATAAAGCGCTTTTGGCTTGAAACGTCGTTACCGAGAGCTACATTATAGATTAATGTGTTAAGTGTTGGGATATTCAAATATAAGCAAACTTTACACCAAAATACTTGTACCTCAAAACAGTAAACCTCACCTGTACGATACATGTTTAATAAGATTAAATCCCATATCCCTTCAGGACAGTCCTGTCCACATTGAATCATCATACCCATGAATGTTGCATTCAATATTCGCCAGTGTGTCAAAATGGGACCAAAAAACAAATGTTTTTTTTTTGATATAAGAAAAATTTTTTATTTCTATTTTATTCATTGATAAAAAATTGATTTGATTCAAATAACCGATTACTTGTCAATTTGAAAATATTTAACCAAATAAATTTTATTTAAATCAAATAAACTGTATAAGTGAAATAATAATTTTTGTATTTGAATCAAATGAATGAAATAAAATTTATTTGATGGAAATAAAATTTATTGGATAGAAATAAAATTTATTTGAGTCAATTATAAATGGTATTTAATTCAAGAAGATAAATTATTGATTCAATTGCAGTTTATTTGATTTAAATAAAAATTATTTGATACAAATAAGTATTTACTTGATAATAGTCAAATAATCTGTTATTTCATATAAGGGAATATAATAATGGAATTAAATAATAAACAAGGAAGTTAATTTTATGGTTTTTTTTTTTACTTTATATTAGATGAGTGGATAATTATGAAATATTATATGTATTAGGAAAAATTGTAACGAAAAGGTACAAATTCTAAAGAACTTTTTTCCTTTTTTGTTGAGTTTAAACGAGAGATTTTTTTTTTTATAACTAGGTAGACTTCAAAGGTAGAGTTTTCTTGTTAAGCATATGGAAACTCTCTATAGAAAACCGTCAGAGCGATAAATTATCCTCTATCATGACCATTAACGAATAAAATGCAAAACAAAATACTTGTTAAAATTAATTTCGGCCAGACATTTAACTTTGAAATTCACTTAACAGTTTAATTTCGAAATGAAGTAACAGTTAAACTTTCTGTTATGCAATAAAATAAGATGTTAATTCAATTAATTAGAATACACAATTATATATTAACTAATTATTTATTTAACTAATTATTTACTTAACTAATTATTTAAAAAATATTAAAATTATTTATTTATTTATTTATTAACTATCAAGACTTTCTAATTTTGCTTTTCCACTTTTGAATTTGAAAAATCTTTCTTTATATTTTTGTATTCACAGTTAAAATTTTGCATTTACTTTTTTTAAGTTTATTTATTCATACTGGACAAATTATATTCATTTTGCGAAAAATTTACATGCAGTCAATGTTTCTGTATTGAAATCCGAGAAAATCTTCATTAAGAGATGCATTGGTAAAAAAAATTTCCAAGTCAAATTACAAAAAAAAAAGAAAATAAAAAACATTCGCAGTTCGTGAGAACAAATAGTCGAGATGAGAATAAATTTTTATTTTCTTTTGGTCGCAACTACTGTATGTAGAATATTATATATAGTGTAGGTCAGTGGAATTGGCAGCCATTCAAAATGTGGTTTTGGTAACATTGACCCTACGACCTTATATACCGCTCTGCCACTTGATAAACTGAATTGCAATTTCCTAAAATCTCCAACTCAAGGTCAGCCATTTCAATCTACATCTGATTCCAATTAGTCTTTCAATTAATTACCCCGACGCGGTTCGTTATTTTCGAAAATAGAACCACACGCTCGAAATTTATACAAATTAGTTTATTGTATATAAATTTGTATAATTGTATAATTAAAATATTTTAAAAATTGTTCGAAGAAACACAAATTTTGAATAATCGAAATTCTTTCAAAAACAATTCTCTAAATCTGAATTTTAGTAAAAATTTTATTAACTAATTAGTGACTGGTTTTTTGCTTTTGAATTAGTTAAATTTGATTAATAGACAGTAAAAAAAATTTTTTCTACTAATATTATTAGTAAATTTTGACTAATTAAAAGGCAAAAAGTCGAAATTCAAAAAGATATTAATTCATATTAGTTAAAATTTTTACTAAATTCAGGTCTGGAGAGAATATTTCCCTTTAGAATAGATTTTTCTCTTCTATGCGATAAAGAATATTGGCAAAAGGAGTATAGATGGAATCCGCTGAATCGGAGATTACTTTGTTCTGGTCGCGCTAAAAAGAGTTAAAAGGAGGAATAAAAGCCCAAAAAGAAAACTAATGAAAAGAACAAAAAACGAATTAAAGAATTGTTTGATAATTCCCCGGCGACAAAAAGACAAAAATTGATAATAATTCATCCTAAAAATAATTTTTCTGAAAACAATGGCTTATGGAGAAAAAAAGAATATCGAGGAACATACATAATGTGCAGCTTCTTTCGTGCCAGCTGCAGATTCTTTTTGATGATGTTGAAAGAGAGCAGTAGTCCTATATTAAAATGGGAGGGGGGGAGACTGCTTCTAATATTTATTTCGCATTAGAGTTGGGTCAGGCGGCCAACACTGCCAACATTACGTCTACTTTCTGCTTCTGTAGGAAAATAAAGTATATATGAGCCTCGGGCCCCGGAAGCACAATTGGCGTCACGCTCCACGATCATTTCTCAAAGAGAGATTCACATAATAGTACGGAGTCGTTCACCGTTTATTGGAATTTTCGTGGAATTGACACAAACGAGAATATCACTTTTATTATATATATACAACCTCAAACGAGAAAATATACCAATAGAGATCCTTTTCATTCCATCAATTGCTCTTTTCTATTTCTAATGATTTGTGTCATCTTGTTGACCATTTTTCACAACAATACATCTCTTTGTGTTGATATAATTCCCAAACATTTCGTATAAAAAGTACAAGTTTTTGTCTTCTTTCAGAAACATCGCATTTTATATCCGTGAAAATGATTCTTTTTTGGAAAATCAATTTTCAAAATTCAATTTATCGTCAAAATTCTTATTCACACCCTCTAAATCTTAATTAGTGAAAATTCTATTAACTAATTTTAATTAGGGACTTTTTGCTTTTGAATTAATTAAAAGTTACTAATAAATTCGTAGCAAATTTTTTTTACTATTAGTCAATTAGTAAATTTTTTACTATATAGTGAAAACATTTTTTTACTATTAATAAATTAGTAAATTTTTTACTATATAGTGAAAAATTTACTAATTTGAATTAGTGACTGAATTTTTGCTTTTGAATTAGTTTAAAATTACTAATAAATTAGTAGAAAATTTTTTTTTTACTATTTATTTGTAAATTCTAACTAATTCAATAGCAAAAAATCAGTCACAAATTCAAATTACTTATAATTTTTACTAATTCAAATTTAGAGAGGAAAATATCATCATTATCGTTTTTATAATTAATATTCAATAATTTGTATATAAAAAAGCCATTTTTTGTCCATAAAATAATAGCCTTATTTGTATGTAAAAAAGAGAGAGAGAAAAAAATGCAAAGCAACAAAAGAGAAATTAAACTTTGTTGTTGCTGTTTTTTTGTTAACGAAGGTAATATGTTTTCATGTCACGTGAAAACGACAACGTAAGAGGAAAATTTTTTACATTACATTTTTATCCACTGGACACACGAGGGAAAAAAAAATTCATAATCCTCTTATATTCTCCTTGAATTAAAGATAAAATTTCTGAAACAAAAAACAAATTTTTATAGTGAATCTTTTAAAAAATAAAGTTCGTTGCGACTGAAATAAAGTTTTTACATATATTACATAATGTGAAAGATTTAAATTTGTAATTGTCAATTAGAAAGAGTAAATTTAATTTTTATGTCACTTTTGATGAGAATTAATTATTCAGGTTCAAAAGTAGATATATGAGAAAAGAAATAATCTTATGGAGAATTTATTTTTCAAAAATGTGTCATTTCACTTTTAGGAAAGATATATTGTAAAATAAAATTCACTTTGCATGTAGGAGTGTGGTGGATATAACCGCGGTCTTTTTTCTCGTTAACTATTCCACTAACACTGCAACGTCTCTGCTCCCCTCTCCTCCCTAAAGCTTGATTCGCAAAAAAGTTCATTGTCGTGCAATCAACAACACGCACTGGTCTCTCGTGCCAAGTGAACCAACTACCATCTTTTTTGTATTTTTTTCTCTCTTTTTTCTCCTTCAGGGAACGCACCCTATTTTTTTCGCTCGATCGTCCTGTGATTTGCTTTGTTTTACCCCCTGGCGTCACCCTTTTTGACTTGTGTTCCTCTCAACAATCTCGCTTTTCATTCTCCTCTTCCTCGCATTTCAAGTATATTCACTAATGTGCGGTGATGAAAATGTGAATATAAGACACTTTATTAAATTTTCTTAAGAGTAGCTGTTATGTAAGAGATTTGCGAAAATCGTACTAATTTAAATTTAGAAAGTGAAACAAATATTAAAAAAAATTGTGAATTTTTTTTCATTTTGAATTTCTATATCTAAATAAGATATTTATCTTATAGGGATAAATATTATTCTTTGGGAATATTCAATTAATATTTTTGGTGGAAGTTCAAAAATATTTTTCCTGGTAATATTCCAAGAGAATATTCTCTTATGTAGAAATATTTTTTGTACCTTTTTTTTGTATAAAATCAATTCTATATGGAATATTATAGAGGAATATAAACCAAGAGAAAGTGAAGAGATATTGAAAGAAGTCTACCATAAAAGTCTGTAATATTCTTCCAATATTCTACAAAAAAAAAAAAAAAAATGAAAAAAATTCTACAATATGAAAGAATATTTATTCAATATTTTACAAGATTTTTTTTACCATTCTTCACCATTCCAATGGAATATTCCTTCAGTATTTCAATATTCCTGCGACAATATTACCTAGATTTTTCTAAATATAATTATATAATATTTATTATAATATTCCTAGGGCTATACAGCCCTAGGAACTCATTCTAATTAAATAAATAAAATAAATAAATAAAATAAATAATATTAATAACAAAAAAGAATAATACCAATCCAATATAATGTCTAAATGAATATTATACATTTAGACACACATGTAATTAATTAATATTTAATTTTTATTAATTGATATAATATTTGCATTGTTTTAGTAAAAAATTAAAATAATACCAATCCAAATATTATACATTTAGACACATATGTAATCAATTAATATTTAATTTTAACTAATTCATATAATATTTGCATTATTGTTTTAATAACAAAAATTAAAATAATACCAATACAAACATTATACATATTTAGACTAAATAAATAAATAAATAAATATTTGAGTTTAATGAATAAAGCAGGTAGAATTTACAAGATACCATATATAAAAATTTCTGGAATCGATAAATTCTGTTTAACGGGAATATATATTTGTTTAATTTGTATGTTTATACTGGAAATATTCTCACACGAAACATGAAATATTTTTCAATTGTCTGCTAGTGAATGTTTAAATTTTAATTCAATTTAATATCGAATATATCAAAGAACAAAGTTTTGAAATTTTTTAATTATTAATTATGGGTTTGTGAATTTTTGATTATTACCTTTATAGAACAGAGGAAAATGTACAATGTATAAACTTCATGGTTCAATTAAGCGTATAATAATAATTATAATAAAAAAAAAAATTGACGCTAGTGATTCAATAAACCTGTTTTGCTGCAATTTAATCAATACGTTATATTCTTAATACAGATATACAATTACAAAACTATTATTCTTTGAAATTATTCCTGCTTTTTTTTTAACACAGATTTAAAAATTTTATACTTTCTTGAATCTAAAATAGAATACACATAAATTTCCTCTAAACTTTTGCATTAGAAATGAAAGAAATTTTACTAATTCTCGAACTTATCGTAGCAATATGAACTGTAAAGAAATATTATATATTGTGATACATTACGTCAAGGCAATATTTTTTAATAATATAGATATACGTGAGAAATGGTAACTTTGTCCGTATGTTGTATTATTTAGAAAAAAATATCTCCCGATTATTTGTGATTGTATTTAAATCTAATAAATTTATTTTGAAAAAAAAATAAATTTGACAGCGGTGGGATTCGAACCCACGCCCTTTCGGACTGGTGCCTAAAACCAGCGCCTTAGACCGCTCGGCCACGCTGCCTCGAAGTCGAGATTTGAAATTGTCATCTAAGAATGAATGAATGAAGATAGTGATCTTATTCACCGCAAAAATAAATATTAACAATAAAAAAAAATTTTATTGTTGAAAAAAATTTTTTTCACTTAAAAATTTTTTTTCCTTATAAATTATTATTGTTTTTTTTTTGTCTATTTTACAATCTTTACCGAATTTTACAGTATGTTGTTTATTATAACAAATTTATTTACTATATATAATTAAAACGTTCCTGAAATTTACATTATCGTTACTTTCGCCCTGAGGGGAACATATCAACGTTTATTAATTAATAATTAATCAATATTATGGATAATTAATAATTTATTGATTATAAATTAATAAATAAAATTATAAATTAATAAAAAATTATTAATAATAAATTAATTAATTTATTATTAATATTATTACATTTTACAACTTATTAATTTTTATAGAAATTAATTCAACTTTTGTTTTAAAGAATTATTTAACTAGCTAAACAATAGTTAAATAATTCACAGTAAATTAATACAAAATTTCGTAGATAGGAAACTTTTATTGGAGTTTTAAATTTAAAGCATAAATACAATAAATAAATAAATATATTTTGAATAAAATTGAAACAAAATTTGGTTGTTTCAACATAAATTATTTACTTGAATCAGGCAAATTTTGCTTAATTTATAGTCTTATTGTGGGGTGGAAGTTACGTGTAACATGAAATTGATTGATTTAAGCAAACTAGTTTCCTGGATGCACAATAATATAGTCAAAATTCATTAATATAATTCACTGGATTCAGAAATCAGAATTATTATAATATGTGTAAATTATAATTTGAAACTTGAATAAAGTTTCTAGTTATTTGAATACCATATGTTCTAAAATATATTATGTACGTTTTATAATATTTTACTAAATGTTGGTAAAAATTCTGACAAATATGAGGTAGCTCAGTTTGCACTAATATGTAATTCAGATTTAGAAAGAATTTATATTCTTTGTGTGAAAAATATTTAAAATTAAAAAAATACATATTTCACACTTTGATAAATTTCATTTACGTAAAAGTTTAGAGGAAATTTTTCTACATATAACGTTTTGTAAATTTTATTATATGGAAATGTAGTTCGCCAGAAAAAAGGAATACATAAATATAAAATTTTCGCACTTGAGGCATTTTTTCCAGATCAATGTACAACACAGGTTTTAGTCCCAACTGACTGAACATTATAGTGCAAAGTAGATTTTAGAAAACCGCGAGCATATATATATATATTATTATCGAAAGATATGACTGCATCTGAAATACGTTGCAATTTTTTAAAAATTACTTTCCAACTTTTTGCACTTTTTTTTAATGAAAACAATTTTTATTCGTTAATCGCATTTTAAAAATGAGAAAAATTTGAAAATAATAAACGTGCAGTGGAATAACTTATATATCTGAAAAAAATTAACCGCAAAGTAATTAACATAATGGAACAAAAGAATTCAGTTTCTTTTCAACATTTTGCTAATATTCTCGCTTGCACGTGACAAAAACGTGTCAATGCTTATTATGTCTTCTCTTATTCACGGTTGGTTGCTTCCTCTGTCGGTTCATATAATACTTGCTGGAAGTAGGTAGTGGTTTATGCGAAGGTCAAGTCAATTAGTGCAATTGTTCTCATTAAGTCGTCGCATAATTATTGTTTGGTGAATACATTAAGTCTGTATGTCAACAATTATAGTTGATATCAAAATTTTTTAATTAACCATTCGAAATCATGCCATATTTAAAAATTAGAATACCTATAATATAAAAATAATATCCTGCTGTAGAAAAATTTATTGCTTAAAATTTGCTTCAAAATTTGCTTTAAAATTTGCTGCAAAATTTGCTTCAAAATTTGCATCAGATGCTTCATAAATGGCAATATAAATGTTTGTACAATCTATAGGACGCTATTAATAATGCTATTTTGATAAATCATTCAAATAATTACGAAATTACTGTCACTAAATGGACATCAAATGAAAATAGATAAAGTTTAAATGACCATTACGGGAGTTTCCATTCATGCGGTAATTTCTGCGGATGTAATATCATTTTCCATGGTCCTGTATACATTGCAATGAAAATTTCCCATTGGGAAATTCAGTCTATAACTCGATCAGAAATGCATGATAGGTACGTATTGGAAATTCAATAGGAAATGCTTATGGACAAAGAAACATTAGAAAGGGCTCATTTATATTTCAGTCATATATATAATCAATACAACATTTTTCACGTATACGTATATGAATTACATAATTCCCCTTTATTGTGAAAACGCAATAATAACTTATATGCGGTTAAAACGCGCACAAGCACAATAAAATAATCTATATCATCGATATGTGTTCATATTCAAAGGGATCACCTTTGTTTTATTGATAATATAATCAACCAATGGCGATGAATTGATCACCATTATCTATTGAAAAAAAAAAATTCTCTCATAAATCTAAAAGACTTTTCTCCTGGGACAAAATTTTTTCAGGTAAAAAATTCTAAGAGGGAATTAATAGAACTTCTCTAAGAAGAAAAAATAATTCCCTATTATATTTAATAAAGAACAAAGAAAATACGCTTCCTTCGAGTAAAATAATCTTCGAAATGAAGAGTAATTTCTAGTATGGATTATTTTTCCAATAAATAGATATATAATCTCTTGAGACGTTATATTAAATTGTTGGTTTTTTTTTTGAATAAGTACTTCATTATAATATATTAAACTGTCTCTATTTGAATTTTCATTAAACTTGCCAAATTGGTCGCAAGTATATAAATAACCTTGTGTCATAAGTTAAAACTTAAAATTAAAATTAGTTTTATTAAATTTATTACAACTTATTTAAAAATTATTGGAAAAATATGGATTTAGTCAGCAAGTTTTGGATCTCCAGAAAAAAATTTTCCTCCTCGTCCACTTTTAAAAAAGCCCTTTTATTTAAAATGTTTCTTTTTTAAAAACATTTGAAAAAAACAGTTCTTTTATAGAAATGAGATGAATTTGTTTACCTCGAGAAGAATCCTGTCAATATTAATCGGATTCTTTTTTATCATTTTATCGAAAATGTTAAATACCTTTTTGCATTATTTTCTTTAGAGAAAATATCTTCTACTTTAAAGAGGATTACTTCTTGTCTTGCAATACTTATATTCTCTCGATATATTTCTCTTTATGAATAAATCTAAAATCCTCGAAAAAAAATTTGAAGACGAATTCTTGATTTGCTGTATATGTTTTGCAATATTAGATAATATTGAGTATATTAGATAATTTAGAAATTATATAAATTTTCCTTAAAACAAATTTTCCTTCTTCTATTCGCTATTATTTGACTATCATTGTCAGAAAAAAATTTATTTGAAACAATCATTTTAATCAACCAAATAAATGCATTGCTATTTGTAAATATAAATATTAAATATTTACTATATAATTTTCTATACAGAAATATTAACCAAATATTTGTTTGGTTAAAAAGTTTGTTTAACGACCAAATTTTTTCTTCCACGAGAAAAATTTATTTAACTACCAAATTATTTGAATCCAAATAAATATTTATTCAGAACTATTAAAACCTAAAATTTGGGTCTATTGAACAAAATATAGAAAATTTGGTTCAAACATATGTAATTTTTCCCCAGCTTTTAATTTGATTTTATTATCCCTTTCTTGTCGAAAATAATCAATTATTCAAACGAATGGAAAACTACAGGAAATATTTTTCCAGTGATGTTGAAATATACATAAATTTTTATGACACCACTATTTTTTCCATTGTTGCAAATTTTTTTTTTGTGAAATTTGGTTTTGTGCCAAGGTCCTAAAACGAGTGCTCTTTGTTCTGGAAGTATGTGTGCATATACATCAAGATGTATTTTCAGTGATAAATGCATTTTTTTGATTGAAACGTACATGCATTTTGTCTGTTATCGATACATTCATTTAAAGAGTTTGTGTAGGTTTGATTTATTGCTTTTTGGTTTTTTTTTCTGTTCCTGTCAGATGCTTGCTACTCATCCCCTTAATGAAGGTGAAGGGAAAAGCTTAAATGTCAATGACTCGAAATGTAGATTTGCTGGTAAAACAGCGGTACATTAGTAGAGAGAGAATAGCGGGTGTGGACACGTGGCCACCTTGCCGGCCGGGTCACGCGAGCTCGCGTGACTCGCTTCACCGCACATATAATTATCGTATCGATCCCGCCGCTGTTACCTCTGATTCTCCTATCCTGCTGTATGTTGTAAAGCCGGCCGGCAAACTGGACGACAAGGACGATTTCAGGAGAAATATTTTAGAGCTTTTTTTTGAATATCATTTTCTCATTGTCATTCCGTTCACTGTAAACATAAAAGTATCAAATTCATACCAAAAATATCAAATTCATACCAAAAGTATCAAATTCATACCAAAAGTATCAAAATTGATCCAAAAATTCAGAATCGATTTGATTCTTCTGGTATCAATTTGATACCATAAGTTTCGAAGTTTAGTGGTTGTAAATCAATCTCTTTATACTCAGCAATAATAAATTTCGAAAAGAAATTTTTTTTTCGCGCAATATACATATATAAAATTTACCTCGTGGTTTATTTACTTTTATGTAGAAGTGATTTGACGGGTTTATTTACTTTCATGTTGGAAGTGAAAAGAAATTTTAGATAGGAGCTTTTAAGACATTGCCTTTAGTAAATACAAGACCGCCGCGCACTTATAGAACAATTTCTTTGAATGAAATGGACTTTTCTTAAATGGGGAAAAAATTCAAAAGTCGCGGAAAAAGAATATTTATACAAATTAAAAATTGAAAAATGTATTCATCAAATATTTTTACGCTCGTCCTTCTTTTTTTCTGATTAAAGAAGTTTTCATAGTAACTTTTCTTATATAATAATTTTTTATCCAACTTATTTAAACAAAAGTGTCAACTTAAGGGCATGTCAAAGTCGATACGATTTTTCTATTACAGCTCAATGGAAAAATCGCATCGACTTTCACATAGCCTTAATGTTTCTTCTTTCAAGTAACAGTGGAAATTTTATTCCAATATCAAAATCTAAAATTATATTAGGTATAATTTTAGAGTCTGAAAAATAAATTTTTATTGAGTCATTTCGTATTATTATTATTATTATTATTATTATTATATTATTAACTTAATATGCGACACTGCTGAAATAATAATAAACTCGTGTAATTTACATAAATCTTATTTATGAATCCCCTATGGAAAGTATAATATGCTCGTTTCTAGAGAAAGATGTATTCACAGGCAAGGGGTTTGTATATTGATTTTAAATATAATAACTCCCAAGGAATTTCCAGTATCGATATTGAATAAAAAAAGAGTGTAGATTTTAATTCAATTGGTATCAAAAGTCCTTTCATCGAGCGCGCAATATCTAGTGAATTTATATATATATAAAAATAAATTTTCACTTTGGAAAATTTTTTTTCCCTCATTCATAAATTATTCCTCTCTAAATTTTGCTTAATATATTTATATTAAAATCAAAGTCCCAGAAGGAAGGAAATTTTGAATAATTTCTCATTGGTCATGCGCCACCTGCGGTTTAATTACCTCAATGCAAAGCCACATTATTGCATGGAGTGCGGATGGTACCACAGATTTTAATTACTGTTATTGTTCAAGTTAACTAAAGATTACTTTTAATTTGCTTCACGTATTTCAAATTAACCATTTGCTTAGTTTCGCATGTTTATTCATAAGATGTGAAATTATTATGGCAGGGCAAAATATTTTGCCCAATTTGTTTCCACATAAGAAAACTATAAACATAGTTTTTTTTTTATAAATAGTTAATACTATTTAAATAGTTTATTTAATTTTATTTACCATTAGTTAATATTTTTACTATACTCAATATTCTTTTTTTCTATTAATTTAGATACTCTTGTTGCAACTTTTAAGGGAAAAATTTTGAAAATTCTTCCACCATTTTTCTTATAGAGAAAAATGGATATTTATATTGAAAAATATTTGTAAATTTGAATAGTAAATTTGAAAAAAAAAAATTATGTACGATTGTGTTGATTCACGTTAATATGCAAATTGTACAACTCTTGTACGTGCTTTGCCACTGTTAGTACATCATACATTATCAACAGATTGTGATAGTGTTTCGATTTGTTTTATCGCGTACATAAAATCCTTTTTAATATAGGAAAACACATACAATGATTCTCTTTACTAATAGGATCGTAAACTGCTCTCTGAATAATAATGCTCACCTTTTGCATGTTTCGAGTGAGCAAATATTTTTCTAATCGATTTATATCTCGCTATAGTGTGGAAAATACTATTAATTACATTCCTGCAAAGTTTCTTTTAAATCGTTTCAACTTTTATAGAGAGATTAATTTCATTTTAGGTAACAGATGTTCAAGTACTTAATTATCTGAAACAAATGAAATGTCATTTTCATTATCACAACTCACTTTTGTCGTTTCAACTTTTGATCCTTTGAACCAAATTTTTTATGGAATCAAACGAATATTTAATTAACGCACTTGGTTGATTAAAGCAAAATTTATGGTTAAATAAATTTTTTTCAAATGATTTTTAATTTTTTTCCAAATGATTATTGAATTAAATTTTCATTGCATGATTTAATATTTTAATATCTGCGACAAAAATAAATATATGGGAATAATTATAAAAAAATATTTGCACTTTGAAAAATGATAGAAGAAGAGTAGAGATAGTTATTTTCTGCTTTATTGGAACTGTACTAGTATAGTGTAAGTTATAAATGTAAAAGTTGGCAGTAAAGATAACTCGTGCGCATGGAGATAGCATGTTAAGCAGTTACGAAGCCACAGTATAAAAGATAACTACAATCTGATATCTGGCAAGAAACAATACTTCAAATTTGATTTGTTTGTGTGGACAATATAATAATCTGAAACTATTTTTAGGGTGAGGAACCGATAAAAGTATTTGCTACATAGTAAATTTATTCTTTATGATTATTATTATATTTTGTTTATTTTATAATTTGTTTATTGTATATTTGTTTATTTGTTTATTTTATAATATTTATTTATTATAATAATAACAATAAAATCAGCGAATGATTTATTTATATTATATTTATTTATTTCATTGGAAAATACAAATAAATAATAATAAAAAATAAATGAAAGTAAATAAATAATTAAACAAGTAAAATCCAAAGAAACTGTAAAATATAAAATTACAAAAACAAATAACACAGAAAAATTTCTGAAAAAAATATTTTTTTCTCTGATTTAGGAGAAAATGTAAAGAAAATTTTATAATTTACCAAATTTCTAAACTTTAAAGAATGTAATGTCGAAATTTTTATTGTTGATAAGCGCTGGAATATTTAATTTCATAAAATAATATTCCGAGCACGAAGAAAAAAATAGAATATGAAAAATTTCCGCTCGTGAATTTATAAGTCTTGCACTGAAAAAAAAATTTATTTGATTCAATTAATTCAAATTATTTGAAAAATATTTATTTGAGTCAAATATTTTTTATTTGGATCGATAAAATATGTATTTGATTCAAATAACTTGAATTATTTGAATCACACTTATTCGAATCAAATAAATTTTATTTGGGTCAAGTAAATAATTAATTGAATCTAATAAATGAATTCATTTAACTCAAATAATAAGTTATTTGAAACTATTCATTTATTTATTTCGCTTAAATATTTGGTTATTTGATATAAATAAGAATTATTTGACACAATTAACTTATTTTATTGATTCAAGTAAACTAAATTATTTAAAACGAATAACTTATTATTTAGCGCAAATACATAATTTTATGAAAACAAATAAAAAATATTTAGATCAAATAAATAATTTATTTGATTGAAAATAATGAATTAATAGAA
>JUFY01026551.1:0-12660 GCA_001855655.1 Leptopilina clavipes | reverse complement strand
TCAGATACCTGTAAAAAATTGTAGAATAAAATTGATATTTAAAAATATTACATTTTTTACTTTTAAGAAATTACCAAAAAGAAATTATTGATCTTGATTCTGGTAAACTATTTAAATAATAAAATCAATAGATTTTTGAAATTAATTAATAATTACATTTTTATTACGAAAGTTTAATTTCTCACTTTTACAAAATAGCCCGTCAGCAGCTGCCATCTGGTGGTAATTTCTAATAGTGCAAAATGCGTTTTTTCTGTTTTTTTTTCGTATCCATTTTTCCATTTTTTAAATTTAGAACAATAAGAGAAATAATTATTTTATTTTTTAAATATTCATCTATTTATTTGTTAAAGGTTTACAAATCCATACAAAGGAGTTTGATATTACATTTTCTTTTCTCTAATACACATGTATATACAATCTATTTACATAAAGATCATTATTTTAAAAATATATACAATTCGAAATCTCTTTAATAAAATATACAACTCTTTTAATTGCCGACGGGTTTCTATCATTTAATAATTTGAAACAAGTACTTTTTTTTAATTCTTCCTCGTCAACACATTCAAAATATTTTTTCCTAACATCAGTCAAGGCTTTACAATTTATAAAAAGATGATCTTCATCGAAAATTGGTCTTCGTTCTTCGCAGTTACATTTGTACTCTTTAGAGAACTTAAAACAGTTATTTTTACTTAAAATCCGAGTTTGAAAGATGTTTAACATTCTCACCTGAGTGAAGATTTTAGTAATCGCAAGTGGCAATCTCGTTTTCAAATATGGTTGGAGACCATCATATAAAGACAATTGAGAATAGAACTTTAGAGGAGATCTGGAGCCTCATTAGATCCTCGCTAACTAAAAAATTTTCAAATTTTTTTAATAGTTTATTTCGATTACTTCTCAAAAGGTCAGCGGACAAAGAGTTCCAAATCTCCTCAGCTCCTTTATTGTTAAAGAAAGTCTTTTTAACCTGATAGGCCCAATTATATCTTTCGTCGACTTTATTATTACAGTCTGCTAAAAATTTAATTTTTTCGAAACATATTCTCGGGTAACGCTCTGCATCCATATCATATATTTTTTCCATCCATTTTAGGACCATCTTAAAAATTCTCAAAGAAATGTGTCTACTGCCAGTCTCTATTCGAACCGCATAATTTGGAGTGTTTCGAGGATGATTAAGAACTCGTTTATAATAATCTAATTGTATTTTCTCTAAATTTTCCAAATACCTAAGGCCCCATATTAGGGCTGCATACAAGAGAGTGCTGGCTACAAAACTATTAAAAAATTTTTCTACTGGTCTCCAAGAATCGAGATTAAGATTATTAATCAAAGGAATAGTAGTTCCTATCACCAATTTAGCCTTACTGATTGCTGTTTGTGACGCCTGTGAAAAAAGAGCAGATTTCGCGAAATTAACTATTTCAATTACTTCGTCACCGTACTTTAAATGGGGATATTTTTTCTTATGACCATGCCCTCCCTTCTGGAAGATCACTACCTTAGTTTTATTGACATTAATTTTTAATTCGTTTTCTGGACAATATTCTTTAAAAATTTTAATTATTTTAATCATTTCAACTATATTATTAGCCAAGATAGCAATATCGTCAGCATAAGCCTCTATTAGAATTTCCTTTGAGTGATTTATCGAAACCCCTCTTACTCCTTTATTAATTAAATATTCTTCAAGGTCAGATATATATAGATTGAAGATCATTGGGCTTAGTGTTTCACCCTGCATCACCCCTTCAGTAACCTCAACTCCATCCGATCTACCCTCCTTACCCTTCACTGAAATATTTGCTTTCGAGTATAAATTCATCAAAATTTTTATAAATTTGGTCCCGACCCCCGATGCGTATAACTTATTTTTTATCAAGTAATGAGATAAGGAAGGAAACGCCCTTTTGAAATCTACGAACAAGACAAACAATTTGCCCCCAGTCAATCTCAATCTGTTTTTTATCATTGAATTTAAAGTAAATAAATTATCCAAACAACTTCGGTTTTCTCTAAAACCAGACTGAGACCTGTGTGAAAAGCTTGAGAATACAATTTAATAGAGCAATTGTCCTGTAATTTAAATGTTCGAGTTTATCACCCTTCTTGTAAATCATGACTGTATCTATCTTTGCCCATGATTGAGGAATTTTTTCCTCAATCATGACTCCATTAAATAACTCTAAGATATAATTGATCCCATTCTCAGGCAGATTCCTCAGAAACTCATATGAAATTTCATCCGGGCCCGGGGCCTTATTAGATTTACATTTTTTAAGACTGTTTAAAACTTCTTCTTTTGTAATAATAGCATCCATAATTTCATTGTGAAAAACAGGGGCGTTCAACAGGTAACATTGAGGATTCCTTGGGGGCAAAGAATTTTTAAAACATGAAGCCCATGATCTTAAATCTATTTGATCCGGTATGTTTGGTTTGCATCGAGATTTATTAACTATCTTCCAGAAGGTGGACGGATCTTTTGCAGAAGCTAAAATGTCAATAATGTTTTCGTTATAAGACTTTTTTTTCACCAAGGTTTTGTTGAACTTGCTTTATTATTTAAATTTGAAACCATACCTAAATCTTTGGCAGTTTTTTATTGTGCTTATTAAATTTGTGGATAAAGATTCCAGATCGCTTTCTACATACTCAGAATTCAAAGGTGACGACATAGCAATTTTATATTCAGTTTCGAGATAATCTTTTCATTTAAACTTTGGACTTAAAAAATTTTTTTGACTCACGATATTTATTGACAGAGCGACCGGAAAGTGATCCGAGCTTGTGACCAAGTTTAATACTCTTAAATTTTCGATCAAATGTGTGCTGTAAAGATTTGTCCAAACCAAATCAATTATGGATTTACCACCTAACGAATTTGTATATGTAAAAACAGCTGGATTGTCTCCCGTGGTTCTGCCATTCAATAAAATCAATCTTAAACTTTCAAAAGTCTCTATTAATTTAATTCCTCTGTTATTTTTTTCTTTATCTAAAGTTAATCGAACATTAGTTATATTATTATTCAATAAGTTTATATCTTTACTAATTTGATTAGGACCCCCAACTCTACAATTCATGTCGCCTCCAAAAAAATGGGAAAGTCCATAAAATTTAAATTTAAACTATTTATTATTTCATTTAATGATTCGAGACTTTCAAAAATAGGTGAAATAGGATTAAAATATAAAAGCCCCAAAATGAATCTAACATTATTCTTTCTCATACATACAGAAACAAAAATGGTTGAACTATTCTTATACAGCATTTGTACCTTATAGAGTCGCGCGTTCAGCAATATTAGTAATCCGCCTTTGGGTCTGCCTCTTCCTTCGTTCTTCGATGCCGGTGAAAAAATTGTCTCTGGTTGATAGTTTTGATGAGTGATGATTAACCGTAGCGCAGCCCTGCTGAAAAAATACACGTGTAATAACACGTGTATTTACACATGTATTTCTATTATTTTTTGTAGGTAATATAAAAATTTTTAAATTTCTTTCTAAACTTTAACTTGATTGATTTTATAAACATAAATTTTTTAATAAAATTACACGTGTAATTACATGTGTTTTTATACGTGTAATAACACATGTAAATACACGTGTAATAACACATGTAATTCCTATTTCAAATTCACATGTGTAATTACATATGTAAATACACGTGTATTTTTTCAGCAGGGTACCGTATACGTTTACCATGGACTTACTCTGTAAGCTTACTGTAAGGCATACATTGTGCAATGTGGTTCGTGATCTTTTTAGCCTAATTGAAAGCCGATAACAGGTTTAAAATTAAAAATAAATTTTACTTTTTAAATAAATTTTTTTCTACAATGCTTCAGTATTTTATAAGTGAAAAACGTTAAAACAATTTTTTATATGACGAAAAATGAGAAAGTTATATAATAGATTGATAGAAAAGTTACACATTAATTTTTTAATGAAAATAACTCGAACAATATTAAATATTTTATATTGAAATTTGACATACTTAAACAGACCTCCCAGATAGTACCCAACCTTGCAACAAGTTTGCCGTGCAAATTTTGCAAGAATGCATCGAAAGTTTGTGGCAAACTTGCCGTAAGCTTGAAATGTCTCACCAATTGCAAGCTTGTGTGACAAACTTGCAGCAAATTTGCAGAAAACTTGCATGGCAAGCTTGAAATAGGTGAGACATTTCAAGCTTACGGCAAGTTTGTCATAAGCTTGCGATGCAATCTTGCAAAACTTGCACGGCAAGCTTATTGTAAGCTTATTGCAAAATTGGGTGCTATATGGGCTCCTATCATTATAAAAAACGTAAGATGAGCAAATTACACGAGTAATTTCACGTGGAATAACACGTGGATTTACACATGTAAGTACATGTGTTGATTTTTGACTTTATATTTTTTTTTAAATTACCAACTTTATTACACGTGTAATTACACGTGTATTTTGAACTCAAAAAATTTTAAATACTTTTGAATAACTAATCCTCGTTTATTTCCATGTGGATTGAAAACTTGATATTTTTTTTAATTTTAATTTTACCAGTGTAATTAATTAATTTTTACATTTGTACTTCACGTATTAATCCACGTGTATTTAAGGTTAATATAATATAACCTAGCATGGTCTTAACTTGGTCCTACCTAGAGTAGTCAGTTTAATTATTAAAATTATTTAAACAAATAATTATTGTTTTTTACAAACTCATCACACAGCGCACTTAATAGTTATAATAAATAAGAATAATAATTTGTTTAAACATTTGTTGAAATAACTACCCGTGTTACTACCTGTTAGAAAATATAGGAGGGTCCTAACTTGTCCCTACGTAGAATACCTAGTTTTGGACTCAGAAAATTTTTTTTAAATTTATTATTTTATGAATTATTTTTTGTATAAACAAGAAACAAGCGTGATTATATTTTTGATTTGCCTACAAATACACTATGTAATTAATTACAATAATTAAACTTCTTTAAACCATATAATTAATTTCTTCTTGTGAACTAATGGATTAACAAAAAAAAATCTTTAAAGCAATTAATTTTGTTTACATATACACTGGAACGCTGATTATATGGACGCTACTTATACGGAAACATTGGTGCTCGAGCGTGTCGAGGGACTAAGAGATGCGTTGTTTTCCTGGTTATGCGGATGCACACCCGAGTTGTCCGTATAATCGGCGTTCTAGTGTATGTAAATTATTATTTACTACCCTACTGAAAAAAACACATGTAAATACACGTCTATCTACACGTGTATTACATGTGTATTTATATGTAAATACACGTGTATTTACATGTGTAAATACACGTATAAATACACGTGTGAAAACACGTGTATTTATACACTCATTAACTCATTAAGAAAAAAATTCATTTATATAAACATACCATCCGAAAGAGGACCTAAAAAGCTACAAATTTGCCATAGACATAATAATATCAATTAAAAATTTTTAAACAATTTATTGATAAATAAAATTTTTTTAAATAAAAAAAAATTTTGAAAAATAAAAATTTTTTTTTTAATTGAAAATCAAATAAAAAACAAGATATGTGAAAAAAATGAAAATTTTACTCCAAATTACCATTGGATTCGCATTTCGGACATGTGTTAAAACTTAACAGAATTTTCACTGTTTAGTTTTTCTTCTCCGTTTTGCTAGCGGTTCCGATGATCTTTTCGGTGAAACGTTGCGTTTCTTATTTTTGGCTTGATAACCATTCCAAACATTAAACAATCATAAAAATGTCATTTGAGTGTAAATAAGCGAAAAAGAGATGTTGGTCAACCTGCAAGCCGTAAAGTGAGACAACCTGCAATTTTGAACTCTATTTTTAAATCATAAAAAAAATTAATTTATGATATTTTAAAAATTCCTTTCGGATTATCAAAATTGATTAAAAAAGCAACTCAGAAAAAATTTTTAACTTAAATTATCTATAAAAATCTTCAATTTGTTAGCACCTGAAAAAGTCACAATTTTAATTTTTCAATTTTTCCACATGTCAATTTCAGAATTTGTTTAACAAAAACATTTTTATTGCTTCTTTTTGCTCTAAAATAGCATAAAAAGTAATTACTAATCATTTGACAACAATATCAGTCGCGTTTTTAATTATGGCACATCTAGAATAAAAAATAACGCAACTTGGTCAACGTGCAAGCTTCTCCCCTACTAACATAATTTGGAATAAAGAAAAAAAATTTTGTCAAAAAGGGAGTTTTTTAGCTTTAAATGGGATTAATTTTTTTATTTACAGTCAAATTTATATACTTTATATAAACCAATCGATTCGTATTGATGCAAAGTTTTAACTTTTTTTATATATAAAGATAATTTGGAATAAAGAATAACATTTTTTTTTAAATTGAATTTTTTAGCTTTAATTGTGGTTAATTTTCAAAATTTTAAATAAAATTTATACTTTATATAGACCAATAGATTCGTCTTAATGCAAATAATAAAATTTTATTGTATATATTAAATTTAATATCCATTAGAAAGGGAAATTTAAAAAAAAATTAATTTTTGGCTAATAGGCTAATAGATAGGGTAAAGCCCTATCTTATCCCTATCATCCACAGGTCAACAACCAGATCCTAATCCTAAGAGAGGTAGAGGTAGACCTCGAGGTAAAGTCTGTTGAGCCTGGTAGGTTCCGAAATAGAGCTGGTAGAGCCCGAAATATAGGTGGTAGACTTCAAGGTAAATTACATTTTTATGGTAAATAAAATTAATGATTAAATTGTGCAACCATATCGAATAAGGGCGCGTAAGTTTGGAGTGTGACTGCTTCTAAACGTTTTTTAATCGATCCATTTAGAGACCTTCTTATTTCAAGCAAGAAAATTTTGTGTTCATTTTCGGTCCGGCCGTCCAATTAAAATATAGAAAATTCATATAATACAAATTCAAAGCTCTTATAAAAAAGAAATACTGCAATAATTATGGTGCACAGAGAGAAGGGTTATGGTCGTGACAACTAAACGTGTTTAGTAGCAAATTACATGGAGAGCGATAGTAGCGCCCCTGGCGGATTAGTTCCTGTTTAGTAACCTGGACTAAACGTTCAGTCGATCGTACTATCGTTTAGTAGATCCGACTGTTAAATTTGTCCGTCGAAAATTAAATAAACTGTTTAGTTGTCGGAAATGAACCGATAGCCGCCTTCACTTTTACCTTCTCTCCGTGCATTTCTTAGTCTTCTGGCACTCACACAGCACCAAAACTTTACCAAACATTTACTTGCATACTTTGGAATATTTAATTGCAAGGTTTGGTAAACCTTGTGTAAAGATTTAAATGTCTCGATTAAATAAATGTTTGCCGAAAAAGTTGACTGAACATTTAAATTGAATGTTCGTTAAATGTTTGGAGCGAAGGTTGACTGAACATTTAAATTAAATGTTAATTGAATGTTTGTCACGAAGTTTGACTGAACATTTAAATTAAATTTTCGTTAAATATTCGGCAGAAAAAAAGAACTTAATACGATGCGCAGTTCTAAAGTAAAGCACCTACGGCTGCGCAATAAATTTTTTTGGCCTCCCAGATATGGTGCTTAATATATATTTAAATATAAATCTGTTTCCATAAAAAAATATTTGGGATCATTCATTTATATTTCATAAATATTTCCGCCAAACATTTAACGAACATTTATTTTAAATGTTTAATATTAACCTTCGCCCCAAAAATTTAAATTAAATGTTTATTAAACTTTCGCGCCGAAAATTTAATTTACAACTTTCGGGACTAAATTTAACTAAAATTTAATTTAAATGTTTAGCCAACCTTTGCGGCAAACATTTATTTAATCGAGACATTTAAATCTTTACACAAGGTTTACCAATCCTTGCAATTAAATATTCCGAAGTTTGCAAGTAAATGTTTGGTAAAGTTTTGGTGCTGTGTGGGTAACCTTAATATCCGGATGCTGTAAAGGTGGTTCCAGAATAGAGGCAAAAGCCAAGTGCAAGTCCAAGTCGAAATTTTTTTTCTATAGGTTAACCTATAGGAAAAAAACTCGGATTTGGATTTGCACTTAGCTTTTGCCTCTATTCTATCCGAGTTATTTTCCTATAGGTTAACCTATAGAAAAAAAATTTCGACTTGGACTTGCACTTGGCTTTTGCCTCTATTCTGGAACCACCTTGAGGGTTGAATTAGCCGTTTAGGCAATTGAGTCACTGACTATTCTTGCATTCTGACTATTCTTGCCCCTCTCTCCTCTATACAATGAAAAAAAATTAAAATTCATATCACAACGGAATGTTACAAATGTTGATTGCTTTTATAGTTAATAGAATAATAAAACAATATAATGAGTTAAAATTGAACTTTGTTATTGACATTTAATAAACTTAAAGTTTTTTCTATTGGGTATACTCCAAAATAATTTTAATTTGATTTATTTTCTTTTATTTTTAAAAATTTAAAACTTTTTTGTAGAATTTTCAATTTGTTATTAAATAAAAAAAGAAATAAAAAAATTTGTATATTTTAGTTTCATTATAAATACAAAATTTATTATTAAAAATGAAGTAAAATTATATGAGTTAAATTTTCCTTAATTTAAATTAAAAAAAATAAATGAATAAAAATTAAAAATGCATCCTCAGAGATTAATAAAGAATTTAACAACGAAAATTGGAAAAAAAGATTTATTTAACTTGTCAAAAAAATTATAACCTGTAGACAGATTTTCAGATAAAAAGTAGATTTTTTTACGTTGTGCTACGACAATGTTATTTAAAAACAAATGCAACTTAAATAAATTAGAATTTTGTTATAATGATGAAAAAAATTAACCTCAATAATTAATTTTAAAAATGTTAAAAAATAATAAATAACTTTTTTAATATTTGAGTTATAATATTTTCAAATAATAAAATGAACCAACATATAGAAATTATTTTTGAAAATATTGTTTTTCGAATGGACATAAACTTTGAAAGACGCGGAAACCGTAACGAAGTTCTAAGACGTGAGTATTTATATTACTAAATTTTTTTTTAAAATAACTATCATTTTTTGGTACAACTTTGTCTCGTTAAAAAAGTAAATCGTTAAATTAAAGGAAATTTAACTCATAATTTTACTTCATTTTTAATAATAAATTTTGTATTTATAGTAAAACAAAAAAAAATTTTCTTTTAGTAGCAATAAAAAATAACATAATATTTTTGGGTTAGTAAACATAATCATTTTGAGTACATCAAACATAATATTATAGTGTAAATTTTATTCATTATCAAAAGTAGGAGATTCAACACGGAATTTTATAACCTAAAATTTTCAATTTTTCAAAAACGTTATTATTGAAAAATTATTAAATATTAGAACATTCCTAAAATAAATTTAGTATGTTTCAAATATAAAAATTTTAGACTTGTTATAAAATTTTATAATTTTTAGATAGTAATTAATTAAAAAAAAAAAATTTTTTAATTTTCATACTTGAAATTAACAGAAAAAATTCACATCTCTTTATTCTTTTATGAGAGTAAATAAAATTTTTTAAATTTATTTAATTAAAAATTTTTTATTTTATTTTAATTAAAAATTTTTCTAAGTTTATTTTTTAAAACCCTTTTATTAGAACCTGCACAACAAATTCCTCGTGGCGAACCTAATGTTTCTCCTGAGCCCGAATTTCCAGCTCCCCAAGGGCCGGAACATCAAAATTCTCACCCACAAGCAGTTCCTGGAAAGGGTAACGAAGGTGGACCTGATTTCGAACCTAATGCGGCACCAGAACCTATTCCTCGACCTCAAGCAAATCCTCAAGAAATTCTTAGAGGTAGGCTGTCTTTTTATACGCCCATTGTCTTAACACCCGTTGATTTGAATAAATGATAAACACAAAAGAGAATTTTAATGAATATTTCTACATATATATATACAGTAGAACCTCGATAAGTCGAAGAAAATGTCCTTCCCTAAAAGCCCAAAAACCCCTGTATCTTGAATTTTAAAACCTCTATAACTCGAAGTTAATATATATGTATCACGCAAAAAGATAATTTTTCTGAAATAAATTTTGAAAAAAATGAACCATAAATGAGAGGTGTGCTTGCAATTAAAAAATTTTCATTTTTATAAGTGAAAATCAACCATTTTTGAGGATTTGCCTATATGTCGAATTATATTTTCAGATTTTTTTAATAACTCGAACCCTCTATAAGTCGAAACCTCTTTAACTCGAACTTTTCAGCGTTCCCCTTCAACTTCGACTTATTGAGGTTCTACTGCATATATACATGTGTATATTTTTAAAGGTGTCGAAGAAAATCAAAGAGAGGGTCATGGAGGATGATGCTGCGACTGCCACGAACGTATGTCGACTTGTCTATTGTTGCCCTGTAGGCACTTGTGTATGTGTACTCCATGCAATACCCTTTATAAGCAGGAAATGTGTCCAGTTTGTAAAGTTCCAATAATTGAAACTTTGGATGTTTTCATCTAACTTCATGAATTTAATCATTTATTTAATCTCAATTTCTTCAATTTTATGTTAATTTAAATTGTATTTGATGTTTTAAAAATAAAATTATCTATATTTGGAACACGTCAACTTATTGGGTTAAGTTCTCAATCTGAATGTGTGAAAAATTATAAAGTTCATTGTTAATGTTATTGATTATGAATTTTACTTTTTTGAATTAGTAAAATTATACTAATGAATCAGTGAAATACTACAAAATTTATTTGTTTGAATAGGAGCCGATATTGTAGTTTTTTGTTTGTGCTAATTTTTATACAATCATTTTTTAGTATTTTGTAATATTTACATTATTTATCTTTTTATTATAATAATTTTTATTTTTATTATTTAAAAGAATATTTCTAAAAATTATAATTTTTATAAAGAAGAAGCGTTGATTAAACGTGGCTTAACTGTTGCTAGAAAGTGAATTAACCGCAGCTGAAGCGTGTCAGAACCGACGATTAAACGTGCCTTAACCGTATCTAAAGCGTGTCAGAGCAGTCGATTAAACGTGACTTAACCGTATCTAAAGAGTGTCATAACTGTTGATTAAACGTGGATTAACCGTACCTAAAGCGTGCCAGAACCGACGATTAAACATGCCTTAACCGTATCTAAAGTGTGGCAGAAACGTTGAGGAAACGTGGCTTAACAGTTGCTTGAAAGTGGATTAACCGTAGCTGAAGCGTGTCAGAACCGTCGATTAAACGTGGATTAACCGTAGCTAAAGCGTGGCAGAAGCGTTGATTAAACGTGGCTTAACAGTTGCTTTACCTACGGAACCACCTTTCAGATTTAAACTTCGTAGGTGAAGGTCCCAATATGTCGCTCATGCGACACTTCCGTGCCGTTTTTTCTTCCGCACTATTTATTTTTGGTCCTTGTAAGAGTCTTTTTGGCCTCCTCAAGGGCCGATATAAAGACTCCGCATCCACCACTGCCTGCTACATGGTTGACGTCAACTTTGTCGCCGCACTTTTCTTTGCATAAGAAGCAGGTTGGGCTTCTTTTGCAAGACGCAAACATATGACCGGCCTCGCCGCACCTAAAGCACGCAGCCGATCTGTCTACCGCCTTACAACCTCTTCCTATGTGGCCGTATCCAAGGCACCTATTGCACCTAACGACCATACATCTTCTTCTGATTGGGCACGACAAAAAGCCAACCCTAATGCGTCCCAACGTCTCAAACTTTTCAGCCTCTTCTTGTTTTGCGACTACAATAGCCAGCTTCAAGTCACGCTTGTTGGGCCCTATGACCGTCACTTTCCTGCCTTCTGTTGGTGTCTTTAAAAAGTCGACCAAGGCTTTCTGGATTTCGTTTTCCTCAGTAAGGCAATCCAGGTCGCGGATCTCGAGTGTGACTTTTCGATCCTGCATCTGTACCTTACCAAGCTCTCCGACGATTTTATTCACCTGGTCGGTAAATTCTTTCGTGTCTGAGGAGCCTTCTATTTTAATTAGAAGGTCTCCTTTCTTTGTGGGTCTTACTCCCACCACTCGTGTTTTGCTTACTTCTGGATTCACTTCTGAACGAAGTTTTACCAAAACATCCGCGTAAGTAGCACCCTCAGCCACCTTAACAATCATTACTGATTCCCTTGGTGACCTTCTTTTATTGCCTTCTTTTGAGTTCGACGCCCTGTCAACCTTACTAACAGTTAATTTAGGAGTTTCTTTCTCCTGCTTCTTTTTCTTCGAGTCTGTTTTTGTCTCGGGACTGCTTCTTTTTCTCTTCATACCTTCAAGAGCAACGTTTCTCATTGCTATTGCGTTGAATCGGTCTCTTCTGACTCTCCTGTCCTGGCGTGCTTCTTCTGCCCAAACTAAACCTTGGTAGAGAACCTCGTCTTTCTTCTTCGCTTCTACGTGTTTAGATCTTACTTCCTGTATGAGCGCTGTAAGACTATTAAGTCCCTCCTTGATCGTCATGTTGACATTCTTCTGCACTTCACAGGACTTCAGCATTTTGCTGACCTCATCTGCAATTCTGTCGATGCATACTGCCTCTTCTTCCCGCACACAGTGGGCCAGATTGCGAAAAAGCTGGCCAAAACCCCAAAAAAAAATTTTTTATTTAAATGTTTTAACTATTGAATCCACTAGAGGACACATTTCTGCACACTATAGTAAAATATGAAGAAGTATAG
>JUFY01026537.1:0-10162 GCA_001855655.1 Leptopilina clavipes | reverse complement strand
TTTTTCGCTTAATATTAACAACAAAAGTCACTAAAGTTTCAGATAGTTTAGTTACTCAAAAATACTGTCACTAAAGGGACGAAACTCTAGTAACTTTTACAAATTGTCCGCTTTGCTTGGAAAAGTTACTAGAGTTTTAAAAAAGCGGATCGTTACTCAATGCCAAAAATTACTAGAGTTTTAAGAAGCTATTACTTATTCGAGGCAATAGTTACTAGAGTGTCAAGAATCTAATAACTTTTTGGTTTAAACTCAACGACAAAAATCACTAAACTCCTGGGAAGGTTAGTATCTCAACAAATGAGTGACGAAACTCTAGTAAATTTTTTCGTTTAATTTTAACGAGAGTTAAGAGTTAAGAGTCACTAGAGTTAAAAAAACTGTATTAACTTTTGGTTTAATTTTCCCAAGTCACTAGTTTTGGAAATTTTAGTTGCTCAGCAAAGCAGTCACTAGAGTGACGAAACTCTAGTAACTTTTCGGTTAATTTAACAAGAAAAGTCACTAATGAAGAGACTCTAGTAAACTTTCGTTTAATTTTCACGACAAATGTCACTAGAGACAAAAGAAACTGGCTTTTCGTTTAATTTTTTCTAATAAAAATCACTAGTGTTTTGAAATAGTTTAATTACTCAACAAAACAGTCACTGGAGTGACGAAACTCTAGTAACTTTCCCTTTCATTTTTAACAAGAGAATTCACTAGAGTTTCGTCACTCTAGTAACTGTTTTCTTGGGTAACTAAAATTTCTAAAACTCTAGTAACTATTGTTTAATTTTTAACAATAAGTCACTAGTTTCAGAAATTGCAGTTATACTCATCGAAAAAGATACTAGAGTGACGAAACTATAGTAACTTTTCGGTTAATTGTAACAAGAAAAGTCACTAATGAAGAGAATCTAGTAACTTTTCGTTTAATTTTCACGACAAATGTCACTAGAGACAATAGAAACTGTAGTGGCTTTTCGTTTAATTTTTTATAATAAAAATCACTATTGTTTTAGAAATAGTTTAATTACTCAACAAAACAGTCACTGGAGTGACGAAACTCTAGTAACTTTTCCTTTCATTTTTAACAAGAGAATTCACTAGAGTTTCGTCACTGTAGTAACTGTTTTCTTGAGTAATTAAAATTTCTAAAACTCTAGTAACTTTTGTTTTATTTTTAACAATAAGTCACTAGTTTCAGAAATTGTAGTTATACTCATCGAAACAGTTACTAGAGTGACGAAACTCTAGTAACTTTTTCGTTTAATTTTTTCCACAATAAAAGTAACGAGAATAAATCTGTTAATTTTTTTCAATTCTTAATTTAAATTTTTTCCTTCAGCGACCAATAAAATTGTAATAATTAATAAAATAATGAACGATTCAATATACGAAGGCAGAAAGAATAAAAAAAATAGCGATAATAAAATTTTCTTCCCTTTAGGGAGAAATGGGGGGAAATGCAGGTCATGCGAGAATCGTAAATTGCATTTTCCCTCGCTTTTTATTTCCTCTATTCCTCTCGAGTAACCACGCGGAGTGCAAAGTTTGAAATATTTCAAGCGCCGCTCCGCTCATCTCGACGACATCATCCGGGTGTTAAAACAGAGTGTAACGCTTGTCCGAGAGGACGTGTGAAAAGACTAGTTACTTTATAGTTGGTGTTTGCACATTTACTGCATGGACCACGATGATTTATTTCACGTTTCTTCAAATGTACACATTTTTCCACTTTACTTCTATATATTCACAGCAAATATTCATCATAAATTTCATCTTTATTTCTCCACATCACCGGGTCCATATATATATATATTTTTTTCCCTTCTCTCTTCGTTGGCATTTTAATATGGTTGAAATTCTTCAATAATGTTTACATCTAAAGCGTTAATAAAAAATATATTTCAAGTTGTGAACCATTAAAAACGAATTTTTTCCATCGTAGAGAAATCAAAATTATGACTCAAAAGATTTTCTATACTTACTTTATGTTGCACTGTCAGTGATCTGGATATATTGACGGTGGGTATAAATAAACGATAAGAATAAATATTTATATCTATGGTTAAAAGTGCAAATCTATTAGGAAAAGCAATTTAACATGATGCTCTATCTTATCCAAGGCTGATAAGTTTAACACACAGCGAGGGCCACATATTGAGGGATCATAACGCGTTAAAGGAGTGCCTACCACTTTCTATTTATGAGTTCGCGACGGATCACGCTGTGCAAGTCATTTCATTGTGCATTCAGCGTAGGTTGTTGTACGACACAGACACACACAACATTATCGATATTGTCGAGAGGAAAATTCGATTGTTTAACGCTTTTGACATGCACCTCAACATGCATCCACGCGGGCAAAAGAAGCTGACTTCATGTTACTCATGTCCATTGTTTCTGATAAATTTCTTTTTCCCTTTGGTATACATTGTGCATAAGGGAACATTATTTCTTTATGCTAAACAGGGAAAAAAAATTACGGCACATTCTATCCAATGCTCCAACTAATACACAAAAACTAAACCAGAAGAATCTGTTGCATACAAAACTCATCAGTAAAATCTGTTGTATGCAGAACTAATCAGTAAGATCTGTTGTATATGCAGAACTAATCAGTAAAATCTGTTGTCTGCATCAGAACTAATCACTAAAATCTGTTGCAACAAAACTCATCAGTAAAATCTGTTGTATATGCAGAACTAATCAGTAAAATCTCTTGTATGCAGAACTAATTAGTAAAATCTGTTACATACAAAACGCATCAGTATAAAATCTGTTGTATGCATCAGAACTAATCACTAGACTCTGTTGCATACAAAACTCATCAGTAAAATCTGTTGTATATGCAGAACTAATCACTAAAATCTGTTGCATACAAAACTCATCAGTAAAATCTGTTGTATATGCAGAACTAATCACTAAAATCTGTTGTATGCATCAGAACTAATCACTAGACTCTGTTGTATGTAAAATCTGTTGTGCCTAAAATCACAAAATCTGTTGTATACAAAGGAGCAATAAAATCGTTTCTAGAATCAAAAGTACTGCTAAAAGTATCATTATTTTAAAAAATTATTTGCAAAATCTGTTGCAGATATGGAACAATCTTGAAAAGTAGTAGAAACCTTTATAGAACCAAAAAATTCTTCTATTACTCGAAGCCGACAAGGTGAAATTTGTCATAAATACCAAAATACTCCTCCATATTAACAATATATAGACATGTTTACAATATCTAAACCCAATGTTGTAAAATCTCCCGCAGGAATAGAATCAATGCTAACACCGCATCTATTGCACAAAAGGAATCAAATTCTTTGTAGAACCAAATGTTTCATCGCTATAATTTCGCCATCATAATCAGTTACTTTGCACGAAACTGAAATACTACATCATTTGGAATAACTAATACGTATTAGCAAAATTCCTTATAGAAACAGAATCAATCTTTTGTACATACAAAACGGATTTTGGTGCCACTGCAGAAACATATCCAACAACCATTTAAAGAAAATACTGACATTAATTTAAAAATTGAAATAACAAATTTAGAATAAAATTTCAACAACAACAAAAAAATCAACACTGAAAGCATTTAACAGGTGTGGATTTTTTAAATATTGAAATAGAGATAAAAGCCTTCGATACTGGAGGTTGAAAGGGGGCACAAAACTTTGAATGGTGTAGAGTGGAGGAATAGGAGGATTTAGATAGGGGTGGCATTGGACACGAGATATATATATATACAAATGCACACACAAGTGAAACAGACGATAGCAGGAAGCGGGTTGGGAAAATACGAGCGAGCGATAACGACATACACGTGTACGCGTACCCCATTAATCCGAGCGTGTCGCATTGATCTATCATTGTCCGGCCCGAGGGAGAGGGTGAGGAAGGGGTGATATACAGTACACCATAGGCTGATACATAATAGATCGCAAACGCAGCAAGCCGCGACGCAAATAACTACAGACAACCACGGTTATACCACTTCTACATACATAGATACATAAAAGTCCAATAACCCAGTTTACCGGTTGATATTCTATTTGTTGCACGTCTGCACGCACAAAACTGTTCCGTAATTCTCATTTTCTCTCTCTCTCTCTCTCTCTCTCTCTCTCTCTCTCTCTCTCTCTCTCTCTCTCTCTCTCTCTCTCTCTCTCTCTCTCTCTCTCTCCCTCCCTCTCTCTCTCTCTCTCTCAATATATATAATACATAAAATAAAAACGACAAAAGAAGCCAAACAACAAAAACAGTTTAAATTTTTTAACCTCGTGATTGAAAATTTAATAAATTTATACATGCGTCGTTTTTGTTAGATAACTATATGAATTTAATTGCTTCTCTATATGTAAGATTTCAGTTCGATAAAGCCGCAGCGAATCAGATTATATGAGAGTTATTGATTTAGAGACGCGTATATATACGTTCGGTTGCGTGTGTGATTTTATATTTCACGTTTTATTTATGCGGCAAATTAACGGGATTAATGTTTGTACCACTATATGTCGTTGTTGTAATTTTCTATATAGAAACTTTATGAACACAACTTCTTGTATTGTGTACGTGTCATTTTCGATATGGAAAGTCAGATTGTTTACGAGTGTAAATTTTTTCAAGTGGTGAAAAGTATAAATTTATTTGATAGTGTTAGTGGTGATCGAAACAAAGGGGTAGAATATTTAAAATATATGAATAAATTCCTTTGAGTGGAATATATTCCGTTCGAGATATATATATTTCATCGTGAAAAAAACGAAAATGGTTTTTTTCAGAAGTATATTGTAAATAAAAAATTAGCTTGGGTCAAATAAGGAAGCTGTGGAGATGAATTCAGAAACGTGCATAATATCCTCTTTGAAAATTACGAGAGGTACCTGTGCGCGCAGTTATATATATATATGCAGAAATCGCCTGGAGGCTGCGGCGGCGTTCATATGCAGGATGCTGTGTGCAACGTTATACACGGAGACCTGTTAATTCAGTTAGTGGATGCGAAAGGTCACGCGGGGCGTCTGCTGAGGGTTGCTCGGATGAACGGAAGGACAGACAAATGTTACAGTGGGTCCAACGGATGTGGTGAGGTTGGGAGCGAGAGAGAGAGAGCGAACAAGTGAGAGAGAGAGAGAGAGAGAGAAAGAGAGAGAGAGAGAGAGAGAGAAACTTGGGTTTGGTATATAGTACCGCTTCCGGCAAATTTCGCTGTATAAGCTTTCATGCAAACTCGCTTGGAATCCTCGCAGTCCGCTCGTAGCCACGGATACATTGCGGAATCGCGGAATTGCAGATACATCCCAAGACTCTGTGCTGATATTATTCGAAACCGATTTCCAATTAACCACGCATCTAATCCTATCGCAATTCTGATGCGCAATAACTTTGACTCCCTCGTGACATAATTTTCATCAACTACCATTTGATGTATTCGAGTGGATTTTGATCTCTTCTCTTTCAAAATTCGAGAGAATTGTTTTAATTTTTTTGTATTGATTAGAAATTTAATTTTTGATAATCGGAAAAACTAATTTGTTTGGCTGCATTATCATCGTTATCATTATCAGTAGGAGCATTATTATCAGCAGCAGCAGTATTAGCATTACCATTACTGACAAATTTTTTGACAGTATTATTGGTATTATTAGTGTTATCATCATCATCAGCAGCAGCATTACAAACTTATTTCTTTGACAGTATTATTATCATCATCAGCATCATTATCAGCAGCAGCAGCAGCATTAGCATTAGCATTACAAACTAATTTTTTATCAGTATTATTATCATCATCAGCATCATTATCAGCAGCAGCAGCATTAGCATTAGCATTAGCATTAGCATTACGAACTAATTTTTTGTCAGTATTATTATCATCATCAGCATCATTATCAGCAGCAGCAGCAGCAGCAGCATTAGCATTACAAACTAATTTATTGTCAGTATTATTATCATCATCAGCATCATTATCAGCAGCAGCAGCATTAGCATTAGCATTAGCATTAGCATTACGAACTAATTTTTTGTCAGTATTATTATCATCATCAGCATCATTATCAGCAGCAGCAGCAGCAGCAGCATTAGCATTAGCATTACAAACTAATTTATTGTCAGTATTATTATCATCATCAGCATCATTATCAGCAGCAGCAGCAGCAGCAGCAGCATTAGCATTAGCATTACAAACTAATTTTTTGTCAGTATTATTATCATCACCATCATTATTATCAGCAGCATTAGCATTACAAACTAATTTTTTGATAGTATAATTATCAGCAGCAGCATTACAAACTTATTTCTTTGATAGTATTATTATCATCATCAGCATTATTATCAGCAGCAGCAGCAGCATTAGCATTAGCATTACAAACTAATTTTTTGTCAGTATTATTATCATCACCATCATTATTATCAGCAGCATTAGCATTACAAACTAATTTTTTGATAGTATAATTATCAGCAGCAGCATTACAAACTAATTTTTGGATAGTATAATTATCAGCAGCAGCATTATAAACTTATTTGTTAGACAGTATTATCATCATTATCAGCAACAACAGCAGCAGCATTAGCATCATCATCATTATTATCATTATCAATACCACCATGCTTACTAGCATCACTACTATCGACGTTACCATCCGTAGCATTATCATTACCACCATAATTATCATCTCTACTAGCATTAGTACCATCATCATCATCATCATTTTTATTATCACAGTATTATATCAAAAGCATGCCATCATTAGCTCTGTAATTATCAGTAGCACCACTTTCATAATCATTATCAGCATCATTACCACTATCGACGTGGCGATCGTCATCGGAATTGTTATTGTTATCATCGCGATGGCCGTTAGTAGCGAGAAGAAATAGATAAAAATTCAAAATTTCCATTTCCGTAAAGTAGATATGAGAGAAAGATTTGCAAATATTTGAAAATGTTTGAAAATGTCTGATACTCCAGTTGATAATGCAATCAATCCGTGATAGAACTGCTGATTGCGTCAAGGGGGAGAAAATGAGTTTATATGTACCTGATTTTACTTCGTTTGTGAAGTATGTCAGATGTACCTCTAGTACTATATATATATATATATATATATATATACCGACCTGATCGGTTTTCATAGCGCGCGTATAAATTTATTTCTCTGCTTCTCGATATACGTGCGTCTTGTTTGCATATGTCAATTGGTAAATACAATGTCACTCACATGATTGTTCGACTGCCGACATTTATACACGCGAATCATTTGAATAATGTACCATCCAATTACAGAGTAACCATGATTCGTCCGATTTTCCCCCTAAAGTTATACCAAATTACGAAAAAACGAGGAAATATTTGCAGTTAATTTTAATTAAATAATCAAAATAATTTTGAATATTGAATTAAATATTGAATTGAATATTGAATTAAATATTGAACAAAAATATTGAATTTCCAAAATAGAAAAAGTTTAATTAAGCAATAATGAAAAAAGAAGAACTCAATTTATATTTGACATATTGATAATTGTTGTCTTTAGTACATAGGTAATACCGACAGCCAAACAAGAGAGGCTATTGTTAAGATAACAAGTTGGTTATACTTTAGTGGCATTCGCTGCTGGAGAGACAGTTAATGTTTATTACGCAAAATGCCCATAACAACTTTGTGTTCGCCTCAAGTTACTAAAAGAGCTATTAAAATTTATCGAAAGAAAACTAGCCGATGCGAGACAATTGACAGCAGTAGAATATATATTTATCGCATGTATATATAGGAATGCGAAAAAAAAGCCGACAAAATTACTCTGTATTATAAACTCTCTTGTGAAATGTTCTATTTTCAGCATCCAACAAAAGTCGCGCATATACTATATAATTATATCATTCAAAGGAAAGTGGATTTTTAATGTTTGTTTAGAGGCAAAAGAAAAAACCAGAACATTAAATTGCGGTTTGCGCCTGAAATAACACATTAAAAATTTATCCATTATTCGAATTTTTAATGGGGAAAATTGCAAAAATTTGTATCAATGTTCTATTGCTGAATGTTAGGAGTGTTAAATTGTCTAATAACCGTCGCTACCAATTATTTCTTTTGCTCAATGAATAATATTTTTTGTTCCTTTTGCTGAATGAGCAATAGTTAGTCCTTTTGCTGAATGATTAATACTTATTTCTTTTGCTTAATGAGTAATGCTTGTTGTTCCTTTTGCTGAATGGGCAATACTTGTTAGTCCCTTTGCTAAATAGTAATACTTGTTGTTCCTTTTGCTGAATGAGTAATACTTGTTCTTTTAGTTCAATAAATAATACTTGTTATTCCTTTTGTACAATTAATGGTACTTGTTGTTCCTTCTGTACAACGGATGATGTTTGTAAATTCTTCTGTACAACGGATGATTTTTGTTAATTCTTCTATGTACAACGGATGATGTCTGTAAATTCTTCTGTACAACGGATGACTTTTGTTAATTCTTCTGTACAACGGATGATTTTTGTTAATTCTTCTGTGTAGAACGGATGATGTCTGTAAATTCTTCTGTACAACGGATGATGTCTGTAAATTCTTCTGTACAACGGATGATGTCTGTAAATTATTTCGTACAACGGATGATGTCTGTAAATTCTTTTGTACAACGGATGATGTCTGTAAAATTCTTTGGTACAACAGATGATGTCTGTAAATTCTTCTATACAACGGATGATGTCTGTAAATTCTTTCGTACAACGGATGATGTCTGTAAATTCTTTCGTACAACGGATTATGTCTGTAAATTCTTCTGTACAACGAATGTCCTGCAAATTCTTCTATACAACGAATGATTTCTGCAAATTCTATCGTACAAATAACATTTCTGAATCGTTTTCTTGGCAGATTACAATAAACAACACAGTTGTCACCTCTTTTGCATAATTGATGCAGGTCTAAACAAAAGAAAATGACAAATGCCATCTTCAAAAAGTTCATTGTATACAAAACAATCCGCTAATTATTCAGCAGCATTAATCGTATACAATGGGAATTAGCATCATCCTATAGCAATTGCTATTAGAACATCAATGTTTACTTCCATCCATTCCCGTGTGGAAAAATATAATCAAAAATTACCCGCAACTTTAATGAAACAACTGCAACATCATAATTAGAAAAAAAATAACGGACATCCTTAGCTCCCAATGACAAATCCAACCAGGCAACATATGAGTTTCACATCTCATTTGATCTAATTTCGACTAATTAGTGAACCAATCAGAAGGACATGAAATGCCGCCCGTGGTTGTGTAATATAGGCTTGAACCTGGGATTTTAAGATCATTATGCATATGGTAATCCGTACGATTGGTTGCATAACGCACATAGGTAATACGACTACGCTTCATTAAGCTCAGTACACAGGTGGTACTCACAACGCATACACACGCAAACATACTATATCCATATTCACAGTCTGCGTATAGTCATATGAGGGGCATCGAGCGAAACGAAAAGTCAGTTGCCCGCATTTCTTCCGGCACGATAATATTATCGTTATTCCTGTCTCCCCTTCACCACGCACACAATATTCTAAATAATACCTCTACTATAAGCACAGGAAAACTTTTTCTCTAATATACATCATACTTTTAAAAATTAATTCATCGTTTTAACCTAGAAATGATATATATACCCATCAAAAGTACACAAACTATAAAACAAATCTAATTTGACAATGCTTGTGTTGATCTATAAGTTTAACACCATTTTTGAAATGGTATGAATTTTTTATTTTTATTACCAGTGTCAATAAGATATTCCGACAACAAGAAAGGTATACATTAATTATTCCCGCAGCTATTTGTAAGCCATATATATGTAAAGGGAAAATTGATGAAACTTTCGAGATTTATATGTAGAATAGATCATGTAATAGTGACACGTGACCAGTATAGAGGCGCGTGGTCGATTCACCACACAATCAGGAAGCATGGACCGAAACCTCTAGACCGCAAATGATGAACCCAGCAAAATATGTGTTTTTCATCCCCCTCTCCGAATTTTTCAATTTTATATCCACAATTCCCGTGCAGAAATTTCCCCACTTTTCCCTATTTAAAATAGGGCTCTAACAAGGGCCTTGCAAGAAACTAGGAAAAGTAGTTAGACCCTTGCTAAAGCCCTATTTCAAGTAGGGCCAAG
>JUFY01026533.1:9051-24225 GCA_001855655.1 Leptopilina clavipes | reverse complement strand
TTTTTTTTTTTTTTTGAAGTATATTCAAAATAAAATTCAATTTTAATAAAAAAATTATTTTCAAAACTAAAAAAAAGTTATTTTGAAATTATCTTAATTGACATTAAATTCAAATTCAGCGAGATATAATTTTTTTATTTCAATTTGTTCAAATAATAAGTGTTATTTGTATATTGAAAAAATTTTTTTTTCAATCTACATATTATAATAAATTGAATCAATAACACAACGAAGTAGCAAATAAAAATAAAGCTAACGAAAAAATTCCACTGAGCCGAAGAATGTTTCCTGATGTGTGACGAATGTTATCATTATACTTGGTGGCCCACGCATTTAGATATTTTGGTTCTCCAAAGCGACTAAAAGACACATACACACATATATAATGTATAATCGTCTTCGTTTTTCACATCGGTGACGATAGACGAGAAAATAGTCAACTATCGCCCACACCAACGCGTTCCATTATCTGTTAAACAGGCGGCATTTCTATCGTTACGACCTAATTAAAAACATTGTGTCCTAAAATTCCCATCAAAAAAATACATTCATTGATAAAATGTTAAAAAAAAGTGTTTTTGGGGAGGATTTTTCAGAAAAGACACAATAAACAAACAAATTTAATAGGAAGAGAGAAATATTAGAATTAAAAAACTATTTTCCTAGATGAAATTTATTTTTTCTCTTTCGATAAAATGTTTAAATTGAGAAAAAATTGAATTTAGAGGAGGATGAGAGAGGCGTTTACAAGGAAAGAAACGCCCCTTTTATGTTTTTAACGCCCACTCCTTCAAATCCGCCCATTTGAGACAACAAGGGGCGTTCCCTTCGAAATCGACGCCTCTCTTTGTAATTTCTGTCTTTAAGCAAAAAAATATGGGGCGTTCCTTACAAAAAAATTAACGCCTCTAAATTTTGTTAGCGCCCACTTTTGTTGTTTTTGCCTTTAAGCAAAAAATAAGGGGCGTTCCTTACAAAAATATTCAACGCCTTCAAATTTATTTAACGCCCACTTTTGTTGTTTTTACCTTTAAGCAAAAAATAAGGGGCGTTCCCTAAAATAAAATTAACGCCTCTAAATTTTGTTAGCGCCTTTTATGTATTTTTTTACTATTCGTAAAAAGTAAGGGGCGTTCCTAACAAGAATCGACACGCCCTTTCTTTCAGACACGCCCAATTTTTATAGGCACACTCAATTTATGTGTCACATTTTTTTATCATGTCTTGACAATGTTTTTTTTAATTCTAGACACGCCTACAATATCTCCGCCTACTGCAGTTTTTTTTTGCTCTATAAAGAAAAAAATCTACAAACAACTAATGTAATCATTAATCACTAAACTTCGCCGTCGAAAGAAAAAAAATCTTTCTATTGGAATTCAAAGATTGTGTATCATTTAAAGGCCAGTGTGAAGTAATCTTTTTATTAAAACGTGCAATTTTTATGAGAAAATAAATTGGGTTGACTTGAGGGTATAATGACAGAGCTTAAGATCTTTCTCTCTCTCTCTTACACACTTTTCCCATTCTCTTTTTTTTTGCTCACACTTTTAAAGAGGAAAGAGAGAAAGACAGTATCGGTGTGGAAGTGATGATGTGTTCGCCGGTCATTATCGCTCCGCGCTTTGAATAATTTGACAATTAAGCGGCCGGACTCGGGGCTAACGCGGAAACTGGAGCAAAAAAAAAAAAAAAAAAAAAGAAAGTAGAAGAAGAAGAAGAATAGAAAAAGAGAATCTTTTTTAGAGACGCTCTCGTTCTACGAGCTTGAAGAAGGAGCCCTTGTGTGAATTTTCATGAGTCTCGAGAATTACACGGGGGGGAAAATGGTCCTATTCTTGGGAGAAAATGGTCTTTGCACAGCTTTGATTTCCTTGGAATGCTTTTCCAACTCGAAGCGAATAATCTGTCGCCAAAGTGAAATTGAAAAACTTTTTTCATTTACTTTTCTATCGGCTGTTTATCATAACACAAAGTATCTGAAATCATGGACTTATATACTTGGAATTATATCCAAGATGACAAATCATTAAAAAAAAAAAAAAAACTATATTTGTTTTATTCACAATTTAATCGTATTGGGAAGTAAATTTTTTTTCTTATCACATAAAACAGTCAAATAATTCTAAAGTTCCTAATTTTTTTTTCTTTTCATGATAAAAGATTCCCTCAAACAAGTTTATAGTCCAGGAAAAAATTTCAAATAATATATAATAGCCTTTGCAAAAGAATTTCCGGGATTCTTTGATCAAAAAAAAAAAAAAAGAAATGAGGAGGATGAGAAAGGAAACCCTCATTTTTCACGATTGGTTGATGGTTGAATTGTGTGGGTAGCAGTTTCTGCAAAAGTTTCGCAAAAGACCCTAAAGAGGCAATGCATATAAAATAAAGAAGATAGTCTACACTGGAAAAAAATTTATTTGATTCAAATAATGAATTACTTGACTATTGTCAAATAAATATTTACTGGAACCAAATAATTTTTATTTGAGTCAATTAAATCGTATTTGCTTCAAATGCAGAAATTATTTGCTTCAAATGCAGAAATTATTGATTCAATTACAGTTTATTTAATTGAAATAAAAATTATTTGGTCCAAGTAAATATTTATTTGATAATAGACAAGTAATCGGTTATTTGAATCAAATAAATATTTTTTTCAGTGTACTAAAGATATCATATATTTTTAGTTGTTTTATATATTTTTAGCAAAAAAAGTTTTTTATTTCCTTAAAAAATTTTTGATTTTTTGGATGAGAAAATTTTTTAATTAATATTTCAGATGCGAATAATATTTTTCAAAAAAACAGAATATGGTACTTGGAAATAATTTTTAAAAAAAGGAGAGAGAAAAAAATTTTAGTTTTTCTCATAGGGGAAAAATTTAATTTTAAAATAAAATGTGAATGATCATTTAATTTCCGTATGTGAAATTTACCTCTCTTAAAAGCAATTGAACGTGAATGGCACACGTGACTTTAGGGGCCGTTCGCGATTTCGCACTTGCAATTCGAGCGTCTTTCTCTATATCGTAAATCAAGCACGTGTTTTCTTTGCTTGGCAGCGGGGTCGGCAATTTGAGAAACGAATTATTACTTAGACGAGTCCAATGGGGGGTCTATTGGGATTACGATTTGTGACTTCTGAAATTATACTATATTTCTTGAAATTATATTATATTATATGTACATATACTTACATATAGAAACGGAAATCAACTGTAATGTCAAATCGATAAACTAGAATTTTGACATTTTTTTTTATCTCCAATTGTAATGTAGGTCAGAAAACATGAAAATCTGTGAGAAAAAATTATAATTTTTCAATTTATCATGAATATTAAACGTAGTTTTTATTATTTTGAAGAAAAAAAAATTTAACTTGAAATGGCTGTGGGGCGTAAGGCGTGACGTTTGTGATAAATCAATCCTGCGTTCGATTCTCACTGTTGGAGAATTTTTTTTTAAAATTTTTATTTAAATCAAGTGGAAAAACTAATTTTTTATAAAACTACCTATGAATTTTAGGATTCAAAATATAGTATTTAATAAAATAGTATAATTATTTTTAATACTTATTAATAAATAATAATAAATAATAATTATTAAAAATAATTGCTAATATTATTTAGTAACAATTATAACAATTCTAACAAAATATTTTTTAATCCATCGGTAAAATTCAAATTAGATAGAAAATAATTCTAATAATAATGAAAAATAAACCTATTTATAAAATTAAAAAGTGAAATTTTTAAACTCTGATGCAAAGGCGCGTGTGACAGTGAAAAAAAATTTCAAAAAATCATTTTTGATGGTCGAATATCTAAGGAATGTTTGCGTTTGTAAATCTGTACTTGTTCGATTGATCGACACTGATGAGTCGAAAAACATAGAGAGAGAGAGAGAGAGAGAGAGAGAGTAAGATAGAGAGACTAGTCTCCGACTCTTTTGACAGTAAAGCACAAACGTTAGGTCGTAAGTCGAAGTCGACTGGTTTAAATAAAGCTCGTGTATGTGGGTCAGTAGTCGGTAGAGCGGACTGCGAGTTACGCAAGCCGCACTTAAAGTTTTGGTCGTTGAATTTTACTAACCGCTCCTAAATTGTTTTCTACTCTCCTTTTCGTGCTCCCCTCCCTCCCACCCTTCTCTTACACTTGTATTACGCCAAGTTCCGCGAGTGAAAACGTCAAGAAAAAGGGTAAAATTTTCTCTTTCTTTCTTTTTTTAAAAAATTTTTTTCTTTACTAGAGCGTATTTAAGTTTGCTCTGGTATCAAGTTTCTCGCCCGTTTCATAAACATCAAGTCAAAAACACTGTGATTAACGCTTATTATTAAAACATTACTCCGCCCATAAGGGGTGGAGCTTTTGTGAAATAGAACATAAAAGGGCGTGAACAAAGAAAATAAGGCGTTGCTATTTTTGGCTCCGCCCATAAGGGGTGGAGCTTCTGTGAAATAGAACATAAAAGGGCGTAAAAAAAGAAAAGAAGGCGTTACTATTTTTGGCTCCGCCCACAAGATGTGGAGCTTCTTTAAAGTAGAAAGTAAAAGGGCGTGGACTAAGAAAGAAAGGCATTATTATTTCTTGGCTCTGCCCATAAGAGGTAGAACTTTTTTTGAAGTAGAACATAAAAAGGCGTTGTCAATGTCTTGGCTCCGCCTATAAAAGGTGGCCCTTTTTGTGAAATAGAACATAAGAGGGCGTGGACTAAGGAAGTAAGGCGTTACTATTATCTTGGCTCCGCCTATAAAAGGTGGAGCTTTTTTTTGAAGGACATGGACTTAGTAAAGATGTAAAAAAAAGAGTAAAGACACTTGTTTTATTTTCTTTTTGGGGTAAAATCGAGGCTAAAATGCATTGTCGAATTTCATTGATCTTCTCGTAGACGAATTTCCTTGAACTCTCAAGAGGAATGCATTTGCCCCGATGTGCGAGAATCATGAATGCTCCATCCTCCTGCTTCGTCGACCCTCACCTTCATCCTGTTGCCGACTTCCGCAATCCTCATGGGAAACTACCATCGCGAAATATATAGCTCTCCATTGGGACGCGGAATTTCTATGGCGTGAGAGTGTGAATGAGATGCGGTATACGTCAGGTGTCGAGACTCACGGCTTTTCTTATCGTAATTCTCTCTCCCTTTCAATTTTTTTTCTACTCTTTGCTTATTGCTTTTTTGATAAAAACTAATTTATTGTTGCTGTTGGCGATTACTAGATTAGAAAAAAAGATGTAACGTGCGTGAAATATATTTTGGAAATTGAGAAAAAAATTTTTTTCTTGTTATGATGAGAATATTTTTTTTTTTTTGTGAGTACACGGTACATTAGGTTAGGTTGCGTTTTAGGCACGATGTGGTATATAACTGTATGTTATCTATTTTCTCGTTTGTACGTTCTGCCCTCTCGTGCGAAACTTTGAAATCACTCGAGCGTCGCGATTACGCTCAAGCGAGGAAATTTGATTTATTGTGTCTCGCGCGGTTAAATGGAAAAAAGATGATGCGCTCCATCTTGTAACCGGTGATACAAAATGGTTTCCCTTTTGTCTTTGATCTGCTTCCAAAATGAAGTAAGAAAAAAAAACTGAGAAACAAATCTAATTACCAATTTTTTACGAATATTTAATTTTTCGAAAAAGGGGTTTTTTAAATTAATGATGAATAATTTTTAATGTTGGAGAAGAAAAAACAGAGAGGGTAAGTTTAAAAAAAGTAATATTAAAATTAAAAAAAAATGTTACATGAAATATATTTTTAAATTTAAAAAAAAAAAATTTTTTCTTAGAAAAATTAAAAAAAAAGTACAAAAATGTTTCCTCTTATTTTATCGCCACTTCTATTTGTTTTTTTTTCAATACTTCGTGGTAGACAATTACTTGCATATTTTATATGATAGTTCTTTGTCAACTTGGATATTACTGTCCCTCACTAAAACCCTTCACCGCACTTTGCCCTCTCATATACAATATATAACTAAAATACGAAGGTATGTACATGGAGAATCAATATTTTAGCGACAATATTCCAAACTACGGTGGTCATCGATCGCAACACGTAAAAGCATTTAGAAACCATAAAATCATTTTTTGAACAAACAAAAAATAAAATTAAAACGATCATAAATTTAATGCAAGCTTTCAATTTAAATCAACGCTAAATAAATTTTCCCCTCACTAATTTTTGACAAAAAAATTTCAACTTTTAAAATTGTCGAATAAGAAATAAAAAAGTTTTAAAAAAAAATTAAAAGTGGTAAAAATAAATATCATACAAGTTCGCGAGGATATAAAACTTGCAAGCAATGTGCACGTGATAGTAAAAATGAAAAAAGAAAGAAAAAAAAACCAAAAAGTGTTATTGACAAGAAAAAAATTATTTATGAGAAGGTAAAAAAAATTATGCTAAAAGCAGTCATTAAAAATGCGAGAATATTAAATGCACTTTTAATTCGAGTTTCAATCATTTAAAAGGCGATTTCAATTAGAAGCGGTCAAAACCTTGAAAGCGCAATTAAGAGCAAATTTACGAGAGGCTTTTAAACCGTCGGCGGATTAATTAAAAAATCATCAAAAAAAAAAGAAGAAAAATAAGATATTTTTTTTCATACAACTTTCATCCATGAAAAATTTAAAAACCGTCATAAACTTAAAATACATTTAATGAGAAATATTAAAGTACAACAAGAAAATGCTTAATACATGTAACAGTAAAAGCTTCAGCACTTAAGAATAAATATAGATAGTGTTTGATCTCTTTTGATGACAAGAAAAAATTACCCTCACTTTATGTAACTTTCTTTCTAAGTCTTTACTCAAATATTCTTTTCTACTCTTTTTATTTTAATATCCCTTTTTTGAACTTACACTCTCTGGTTTTTTCTTCCAACATGCAAAAATTATTCATCATTAATTAAAAACACCCCTTTTTTCTACTTTAACACGAATGATAATTTTCTAAACATACAATATAAGTTGTTAATTTTTTTTTAAATTACGCGCTACGAAAATAGTTAAGGACGCCATCGGTAGATGGTGTCGTAAAAACGACCTGTTACTATTTCTTCCTTTTTTATTCAAACACGTCTTGTAATTTTGTGCCATTTTCAAATAATTTAACAGCAGAAACTATTTTAACCAGGTTCAATTAATTTTCCTTAGGAAAAAATTTTTTTCAAAGAACGAATCTTAATTTAATGGAAAAATTAAAATAAATTAGAGAAAAAAATAAAGGTACATACATGATTTAATGGAAAATTTTTTTTTTTTAATTAAACTTCCGACACTTTTTTGAATAACTATCAAAAAGCGAGGTCAGGAATGTAATGCACACAGATATAGGGAAGAAATCGATTCAATACTGTGGTGCACTGGAACCACTTATAATTCCGTGGAGCGTTCGCGCACGTGGCAAAACTGCCACGACTGCATCCTGTCAGAAATGTAGCGCGCGCGAGGAAGGGATGATAAGGGAAAATGGAATGGGAATAGATGAAGAGAATGGGTGTGAGATGGTCCACATTTCAAAAACTATATACGAATGTGAAACGATCCGCTTGAAATTGAGATGATTCCGGGAGAACTAAAGGAAAAAGGGACGCTTTGCGCTTTTGTAAGCGTGCCGTTGACAGGAAACGATTATTTTTGACACTTACCGAGTTAATGGCTGTCATGCTGTTCACTCGACTTGGATCCGCGACCACTAGCCCGTTGTCGCTCTGTAACAGAAGGAATAAAAATCGTTAATTCACAATTACATTCAATTTTGATTACACTGAATGTAATTCAATTGATTACATTGAAAATTTGATTATTTCATTATATTATCTTTCATCAATTATTAAATGACTATTTTCCGTCATTCATGAAATACAGATTTTAAATTACCCGCTCTAGAAATAGTTTAGGACGCCATCGACAGAAGGCGCCGCATGAGCATTTCCAAGAAGTGAATACCACAGAGAAATGCATTTTTACAAAAAAACACTTGTTTATTTAAATTGAAATGTGAAATTTTCTTGTTTTTCGAGAGGATTTGTTATACGAGATGAACGAATTTTAGCATTACATGAGAAACTATATTTCCAGTGGGATTTTCTGCTCCTTTAAATTCAGTATTTCTCTCTACGTTGGCCAAGACTTCGAAGAGAGTAGAATTCAATTCTCGTAAGTAAATCCATTGCAATGGCGTGGGAAATCCGCTTCGAGCATTTTGTCCACCGAATGCTTTTCGATTCCATAAGCAAGTCGAACAGTCCACCGGAGAAACTGTGTTGACGTAAGACTTTGGCACTTTAGTCGTTTCCCGCAATGCCGACACATCCAAGTTGGGGGAGGAGGGGGGGAGGTGAAAAAATAAAATCTCTCTGGCAACATTGCAACGTAACGCAAATACTTCCATTTCACTATTCGTGTGTGTGTGTGTGAGAGAGAGAGATTTTATCAGATTTCCGTTCAGTTCGGTAAATTTAGTTTCAAAACTATAAATTCACATTGCACTGTAAAATTTTTTTATTCTCGAGGAAATTAAATTATTTTTGTTTTACTTGATACGATAAGGCAAAAAGAAATCAGCTTTCTAAGTAGTTGAGGACGCCATCGACAGGCGGCGCTGTAAATGTAAAAAAATCTCCTATTTTTTATCATAAAAGTAGTTAAGGACGCTTACGCCAGTTGGCGCTGGGAACAAAATTATTTCGAAAAAATGATAAAGTAATTAATTCGCATTAATTAAACTTGACGTTTTTTTATTGATATGCATTGTTTTTGGCATTTTTCTTCTTTTTTTTTTTTTTAAATGAAGTGAAATTAATAAAGATTTATCGCCCAAGTGTGTGTATGTGTGTGTAAAAATTGTCTGCTGATTCATCGTTGAAAATCCAACGAATGCCACTGCATTTGAAAATACACGCTCGTCATTCATTACCACACGGTGAACAACATTCAGTGTTCATCGCGACTAAATTTGTTTGCGTAGAAATAGCCCTGTAAATTACGGCCTTTGCCGATTCAATTTTTATTGCACATTGCCAGCGTCACGCGACAAATGAGATTTCAAGTACCTTTTCGAAATGTCCAACAATTACGCGTTGCACACTCTCAAATGTATATTCGCGAACATTGCTTTGGAAAACAATTTTGTTGATTGCGCTAAAATTTTGAAAATCCCGTGATTCCAATTTCCACTCAATAGTATTTGGGTGAATTTAAAAAATAATTTGATCAAACATTTCTCTATTACGATTGATTAATGAAAAAAAATGTTAGTTAGAGACGCCATCACTAGGTGGCGTTGGTTTTTTTTAATTAATTTTTTAATTTCTTTGAACGAAGGATAAATATAGAAAATTTCTAAGAAAATGTCGCCAAAAAATGTGAGGAATGAAGGAAGGTGCCAGATTCACGGTTAGATTCATTTTGGTACTCTTCAGATTAAACGCAGCGAGAGAATCGCAAAATGGCAAATACCATCGTTCCTCTTCGTCGCGGAAATGGGCGGAAGTCGTAAAACTAGAAATTAAACAGTGCGATTCAAATTTGGAAATAAAAATCCAAATGAAAGATTCCAAACTTCAAAACTCCAAAATTCCAAACTTAAGTATTAACTTACAAGTGCAAACATAACTTTATACGAAAAAATAATCCGTAACGAAGAAATGACCTTACGTAGAACTTGTTTTTGAAAGAAATAAAGAAGATAGAATTGCTAATTATCAGAGGTAACTCCATCTGTCGACGGCGTCCCCTAACTACTTTACTGGCGCGAAATTTAAATTCCGCTAAAATTCATTAGTAGTAAATTAAACTGAAGATAGTAGGTAATTTTACTGTTTAAGAAAAATCTAAAATTGACTTATTGAATATTTAAAAAGCGATTTGAAATTCAAGGAAAAGATAAATCTTAAAGGATAAGATTGACGATGAGATTTTGCAAAAAGATAGAGCACTCGATTTAGTAGAAATTAGAACTCTCTCAACCCATTTCCGTGGCAGGTAACCTTGCATGTAGGCGGTCCCTTGGTCCGTTCGTTTTGAGTTTGACACGAAAATTTATTCGTGCATAACTGATTTGGCATACGTTCAAAATGTCTTCCTTTCTTTATTTTCGTGACGCTTCTTCGTCAACTACACATGTTTGCGCGTAGTATATAAGGATTTTATAACCAAAGACTTAAAAAAAGAGCCATTGAACCTTCTTCTTTCAGGAAAAAAATATTCCGGGAAATATTTTTAATTCACTATTGTTTAATTATCATTTTTATACTATTATTACTATTATTACTATTATTACAAAAACATATTGTAATTATAATATAATAAAATTATAATTAATTTATGTCATTTTAAATTTGATTTTAAATTTCCCGCTTAGAAAGGTTAGTTAATGACGCCATCGTCAGTTGGCGCTGTAGGAGGCTATTTCTAAGAAATATTTTATTATCTATGGCAGTGATATTTTTAACACTAGAAATAAATGTCAAATCGAAGATTGAAATTCAATTGTCTTTTCTATACTCGAGATTGGGAAATTTTTCTATGCTGTAAATCAAATATGATTAACGCGCGAGTTGATGACGAATTTTGAAATCGTTAATAGAAATTTGTTGATGGCGTTGAGAAGTGGTCCCTTCACACCCAGGATGGCAAAGCTTCAAGAATTCTCCCAGAATGTTGACATGTGTATAACCCAAGGCGTGCCAGTGTCAGATTTACATGCACATTGTTCTCTGTCTCTGACGAGCCAAGCGAGGACAGACTGTGTTGTCACTTCGATATAAACTTAAGAAGGTCAATAAAGTTCATCATCACGGAATTCAATAATATTATGCTCATTATGAAAAAAAAACGTTTTTTTCAAAGCGACCTGTTACTATTTCTTTTTTTTTTATTCAAACACGTCTTGTAATTTTGTGACATTTTGAAATAATTTAACAGCAGAAACTATTTTAACCAGGTTCAATTAATTTTCCTCTTAACCTAAAACCGATTATGACACTCGACGTAAAGACCCAAACGTACTTTGGTTCTAAAGGTGGAAGTTGGCAGTGGCAATGTTTCAATATTAAGAAAGCTTTGCGCCTTATGATTTAAATAAGCAAGTGAAATTGTAGTCATATGCACGTGGAAAATTTACAGCCAGCTATAAATTATACAAAAATCTTTTGTTACAAACGCTTTTGTATTTTCTTTGAAATACGTCCAAGTTTTTACCCTCTTGCTCTTTATGTACCTTGAGTGACAATTAAAAAAAAAACTCTTCTAAATATTTACTCACTTTTATGTAATAAAATTGTCTTAGGAAAACAGGAATTAAATTTCCCGCCAATTTCAGTTAGTTCATGACGCCATCGTCAGGTGGTGCAATGCATTTTACAAGGAATAATTGCCATTCAACTTTCGCGATGTCTAATGATGCAATATATCGATTTTAATCTTTACGGAATATTGGAGAAAGAAGAGAATAATTTTTTTTTATCAACTTGATTAAAAGTTGTAGGCAAAATGTGGTGGATGGCTCTCGATAAAATGGAGGTTAAAAATGATCGTCTTCGAAATGTCAAGAGTCGGTCGTTTAAAAAGAAGTCTGTAACAACGGAAGTTTAGCTTGATCGATGATGTGATTGTCACTCTCCCCCCCCTACCCTCACTCTCTCTCCTTCAATTCTTGCTTCTGACTCTCTGGAAGCTTAACTCTCCATCCCTGCGTCAAGTCACAAGAATAATTCACTCGTGACACGTGCACTAGACTAAAAATAGTCTTGTCGAGATTACAGTAAGGTGTCCAATGCATCAATGCTAAGAATGGAAAAGGAAAGTACCAAAGCATATACGACTTTGACTTTTTCTGTCACGTTTTTATACCGAGTCGTATTTTTAATTAGACATTTGCTTTTTATTATCATTCGTATTATTATCATTCGTATTATTATCATTCGTATTATTATTATTCGTATTTTTATTATTAGTATTCTCATTGTTATTATTAGAATATATTAAATTTAATTCCTCTTCTAAATTCAAATTATGATTATTATTTATTTCTTATTATTGAAATTATCTTGAAAAAGATTTTTATTTTTGCAGTTTAATTCGCCGCCTGTCGATGGCGTCCTCAACTATCATTGTTAAGTCTCCATTTTTAATTTCATTAAAATTTAATTTTTATGAAACTGCGCCATCTGTCGATGGCGTCCACAAACTAATGCAATATATGAGGGAAAATTTAAATTTCTTTTTTTCTTAAAATTCCTTTATCAATTTTTTTCTTTTCGATGCTTTTCTTTTTTCTTTTAAAGGAAGATTTGTCATTATGGCATGTGACGCCAGCGCTTTAAAAGCTTTAATGACAAATATTTTCATAACGTCCCTCTTTCTCTGTGTTACAATGTTCTTTATGGATGATAGCTAAGTGCACACTCATGTGGCTCCTGTGTTGTGTACATAACAGCTATATTCTCCAGAGATCGGACGCACCCGGTGCGATTTAATTTGAAATTAAACTTCATGTCTCTGCTTGCGCGGACAGTTTAAAATTAACTTTAGTTGTTCTTCTCAAGCGTAAATAAAAAAAAAGAAAAAGAAAACAAACAATGCGTAAAGAATGTTTATGTTTACTATAAATGACAATTTCTTTTTGAGAAAATTTTTGTAAATTATTTTAATAAGAAAAAATGAAATGATTTTCAAAAGCAGTGGAAAATAAAAAGTTGGAGATAAAGAAATTTTTTAAGTGTCAAATTACGATTTTTCAACTGTCTTGCTTGAAATTTGCCTTCTTTCGTTTCCTGTATATGTCCTGGAAAGATCATGAATCCTAACTTTAAATTAAAACTCAGCAAAACGACCGTCAAGAGAGACTCGGACTCACTTAATTACGCGCTAAAGAACAAGTCTTGACGTTTCTCTAGTGCTTCTTACTCTCCGGCAAATCTCTCTCTCTCTCTCTCTCTCTTTTTTCTTCCCTCCCTTCTTTCGAATTTATAACTCCATCTTCTTTTATTGCACAAGTCTTTTATTTTTACTTCTTATTCATTCATCCATCAGTCTCTTTTTGCAGTTGAAAAAAAAATACTCCCGTAATTAGGTAGCTATGAAAATCTCACTGCAATTTTTTATTTTTTTAAAGCACGAGAGGGTTAATTTATTATCGTATTCAACATTCTTGGCGTGCAACATCACTATTTTCATTCTGTTCATTATCCTTTAATTTTTTAAAATTGCAATATTAGATTAAAAGCCAAATTAAAATTATTGCGTCTTGTTAAAACTCCTCTGAATATGAGAAAAAAAAATTTTTTCTAGAAAATCAAGGAAAAGACGGGACAAAAATTAATTAGATGAGAAAAAAAATGATGGTAAGAAAGAGAGTAAAATTTTGTGCGTAAGGCATAAGACATAAGACATAAGACATAAGACATAAGACATAAGACATAAGACATAAGACATAAGACATAAGACATAAGACATAAGACATAAGACATAAGATTAAGGCGTAAGACTTAAGATTAAGGCGTAAGACTTAATACTTAAGACAGAAGACTTAAGGCGTTAGACGTAAGACATGAGACTTAAAACGTAAGACTTAAGACATAAGATTAAGGCGTAAGACTTAAGACATAAGACATAAGACTTAAGATTAAGGCGTAAGATTTAAGACATAAGACTTAAGGCGTTATACGTAAGACTTAAGAAATGAGACTTAAAATGTAAGACTTAAGACATAAGATTGAGGCGTAAGACTTAAGACTTAAGACATAAGACTTAAGGCGTTATACGTAAGACTTAAGAAATGAGACTTAAAACGTAAGACTTAAGATTAAGGCGCAAGACGTAAAACTTAAGGCGTAAGACTTAAGAGTAAGACATAAAATGGAATTCTCAAGATTTAATATGCCTTAAATGTATAAGACGTAATACGTAAAAGTACGTAAAAGTTAATATACATAAGACCTAAAACGTAAAGTTTACAGAGGGAATTTTTTCCGTAAAAAAATACCTTAAACTGAATGTCAATTTAATTATTAATCTTTATTTCTGACCTGATTTTCCGTATTTTCACTGCATTTTACTCCACTTACTTATATCGAGCCGCACTGACGGATTTAAACTTCCAACTAACACTCCGAATGCATTCACTTACTTATACCGCACCTGATTCTCTTACCAAAGACAAATATTGAACCTTATTAAACATCCTCCTGATTATTCAAGGTCACATAATATCGATAAAGTACCTCAAGTTTACTCTCTAAAAACATAAATTACAGAATGGCGATTTATTCCATCACAATGCGCCTTAACTCTCGCGTATTATAATTTTGATTTGTAATTAAAATTAATAAATCGCACTTTTGTATTTAAAAAACGAATTTTTTTTATTTAACGACAATTCACTTGTAGTGAATATTTTTCAATTTATTTAAATTGATTCAAATTAATTAAATATAGATTATTAAAAGCATATACAGGCAGCGCCGCCAATCGGTGGCGTCCTCAACTATTCGCCTCGTGATTTTTTCTCCTCTTCTTTAAATTAATTCGAATTAATTAAATAATTATATATTATTAAAAAATTATATACTATTAAATAGGCAGCGCCGCCAATCGGTGGCGTCCTCAACTATTCCTCCTCTTATTTGAATTGATTCAAATTATTTACATTCTCAAAAGCATACACCAAGTGAATAAAATTAATTGTAATGAAAATAATTGAGAAAATAAATTTTTTTATTTACTAAAAATTAAAATGCAATTTTTTTTTATTAAAAATTAAAATACAATTTTTTTTATTATTGAAAAAAAAACTTTAACGTGGTTAAAGCTTCTCAATTTGCACCACGTGAGCTGAGTTTCAATCAAACGGGATTGGGAGGAGGGGAGGGAGAATTTTGGTCTGATGTAGCTAGCCAAAGGGGTAAAAGGGGTTGAGGGAGGTAGAAAGGAGAGCAAGTAGTGACTACTAGAGGTATTTATATGGAGGCTGGAGTGTCGCCAAAAAGCTAGAAGCGACCCTATCTATCGCCAGAGTGACGCACCGCGAGCAAAAGCAGTATCTTCCTTCTTTTCTTTTTTTCTTCCACTTCTAAAAGAGCCAAGTGCACTCGAGACAGACTAGTGTGTCTACACCTATGGAGTGAGTGCATATCTCGTATTGGCTTTCGACGACGATCCCC
>JUFY01026524.1:0-20626 GCA_001855655.1 Leptopilina clavipes | reverse complement strand
ATTATTTTTTTTATTATTATTTTTTTTATTATTTTTTTCTGATTATTATTATTTTTTTTGTTATTTAAAAAAACTATAATTTGTCAAATAACAAACATTTAACATACGAATTGGAAAATTATCTTCATATCCTTTTCTTCGTTCCAAAAAATTTTCGTAAAATTTATCCATGAGAAAATATTTTTCCTATACACTCATAAAAAATTTTCCAAACACAATTCTAGCAAAATTTTCTCTCAATCTGACATTAAAAATAAAATACAAATAAATGGGACAATTTTCAGAACTCACCTCGTTCCACGCGAACCCCATCAGGTGCGCGTTGTCCTGAAGGATTCATATAACGATAAAAGAATTTCAAGTTCTGACACCAACACTATTATCACACATCCATAAAATAAAGAACAATTTAAAAAAAAGGGAGAAAGTAAAAAAAAAGAAATTAAAAAAAAAAAAAACTGATAGAAAATTAAAACGTAAGGCCCTTGAATATATATATATATCGAATGACCGAGAAAAATGACAAGCGCCGCGAAATATTGTCGGAGTGTGCGCACTCGACCAACGTCTAGAACAGACTAAAGAAGCTGGCCTTCTACCTTCTCTACTACTACCTGCAAGCAACACCTTCCCTTGAGCATGCTCTTCGAGCCACGCACTCGTTTGTCTCGAATTAATGAAGCAATGCTTCCTAACCACCTCTTACGAGTCCTTCTTCTTCCTAGTGAACATATAGACGAGGAAGTCATTGAGCTCAGACACGTTCATCCCAACGATTGAGAATCGTGTCACTAAAATTGTCACCTCCACTTACTCCTATATGACGATTAATTTCACCTGTGTGCCAATTATTTCGTAATAAATAATTATATTCATCCCTGAATGTCTTGTATAATCAATTTCGAATATTTTCACCTGGAAATGTAGAAAGGATTCTTGATTGTAATGTTTGTTCTAAGTACGGTTAGTTATAACAACCATTGGTTATAACTACGGTTAATTATAACAACAATATTGGTTACAATTACGGATAGTTATAACAAACAGTAGTTATAACTAAGTTACAACAAACATTGGTTCTAACTTTGGTTGGTATTAACCTTTGGTTAATTATAACAACCATTGATTATAAGAATTATAACCGCGGTTAGTTATAATAACTAATCGTTATAACTACGGTTAGTTATAACAACCAATAGTTATAACTATATTATAATAAATAATAGTTATAACTATGGTTAGTTATAATAACCATTCGTTAAAAGTACGGTTAGTTATAACAACCACTGGTTATAATTACGGTTAGTTATAATAACCATTCGTTCAAACTACGGTTAGTTATAACAACTGTTAGTTGTAACTACGGTTAGTTATAATAATCATTGGTTACAACTTCGGTTAGTTATAATAACAGTTGGTGGTTAATTATACTGCAGTTAATTATAATATCCATTCGTTATAATGACAGTTAATAATAGTTTTAACTATGGTTAATGGTAGTTATAACAACCATTAGTTATAACTACGGTTAGTTATAACAACCAATAGTTATAACTATGTTATAATAAATAATAGTGATAACTATGTTTAGTTATAATAACCATTCGTTAAAAGTACGGTTAGTTATAACAACCACTGGTCATAACTACGGTTAGTTATAATGACCATTCGTTTAAAAATATGGTTAATTATAACAACCATTGGTTACAACTACGGTTAGTTATAATAATCATTGGTTATAACTACGGTTAGTTATAATAACCATTTTTTCAAACTACGGTTAGTTATAATAACCGTTAGTTGTAACTACGGTTAGTTATAATAATCATTGGTTACAACTTCGGTTCGTTATAATAACAATTAGATATAATAACGGTTGATGTTTAATTATACTGCAGTTAATTATAATAACCATTTGTTATAATGACAGTTAATATTAGTTTTAACTATGGTTAATGGTAGTTATAACAACCATTAGTTATAACTACGGTTAGTTATAATAACCATTCGTTATAATGACAGTTAATAGTAGTTTTAACTATGGTTAATGGTAGTTATAACTACAGTTAGTTATAATAATCATTCGTTGTAATTACGGTTAGTTATAATAACCATTCGTTATAATGACAGTTAATAGTAGTTTTAACTATGGTTAATGGTAGTTATAACTACAGTTAGTTATAATAACCATTCGTTATAATTGCGGTTAGTTATAACAACCATTTGTTATAACTACGGATAGTTATAATGAGAATTCGTTACTATAATGGTTAATGGTAGTTATAACTGCAGTTAATTTTAATAACCATTCGTTATAATAACGGTTAATGGTAATTATAACTGCGGTTAGTTATTTTAACCATTGATTATAACTACGATTAATGATACTTATAACTATACGGTTACTTAAAACAACCATTGATATAACCACGGTTAATGATATAGTTATTACTGCGGTTAATAATTTATTTTATCATCGGTTACTCAGAATACTGGTTGTAACTAATGGTACTAACTAATACGGTTTAATGGTTATAACTGTGGTTAGTTTTTAAAACCATTGAATACAAACAATAACCAAATTTTCCTTTAGTTTCAAAATAAAAAACCACTCCTCTTTATAATTGCATGGAAAAATAACGCGACAGGAAAAAGCGCAAAGTCAAATAGAGAGACGATGTTGAGTGAAATAGAATGAATCGCTACCACTCATCAGGTTAAACATTTATTGCATTCTAATGAAGTTATTATTGACTCACGTTTTGTGTTCGGGTCATCAGAAGCTCACGTAGATGTAACGCTTTAACACAATACCGTAACAACTCGAATCTTCGTGTTATTACTTTTCTAACGGTTATTTTCAGTTCTCTCTGAGTCTATACAACGTGCGAAATCGCATATATATGTGTATTCATATAAACGCGTTAAGAAAAAAAAAAAAAAAAAAACTAAATGTTCATTTTCTTCATTAAATATTTGACCTCCTTCAGATAAACTCTTCTCATTTCAAAAGTACATATCTTAACCAGAAGTTCCTATTGACTCTTGACTCTCGATTCCATATTTGAAAAGAAAGTTCAATATTTATTTCTTATTGCCAATTATTATATTTTCAACTTGATTTTTTTTTTAATGGAGGGGGAAATTCACCGAATATGTAATTAAAATAATTTAATACATTACACCCAGAGAAATGTTTCATTTTCAACCAAATATAATTTATTTGAGTTAAATAAAAATATATATTTGTCTCAGAACCTACTAAAGTATATTTATTTGTTTTAAATCAAAAAATTTCATTTGGCAAAAATAAAATTTTCATTATTGAACCAGATATAATTTGAACCAAATAAAATTTATTTGAACCAAATAAAATTTATTTCAACCAAATAAAATTTATTTCAACCAAATAAAATTTATTTCAACCAAATAAAATTTATTTCAACCAAATAATTTAGTATATTCTGAATCAAATATAAATTTTTTCTGACTGTAGATTTTCTCTTTGAAGACAATAAAAAATTTAATATAATCACGGACGATTAAAATTTAATTAATTAATTGAAATTTATACAAAATTTCAAAAAATTATATTCATCTCTGGTATCGTATATATATATATATAAGAACGATGATGATGATGACAGGGAGCGGATTCAGTAGCCGAAAAAATGCGCATTAAAAGTTTTTATGGGTTTCCGATATCACTGGTTTTAAGTATAAAGATGAAGCACCGCGACGCATCGATTTCCATGGCTCTTAAGTGTGAAGCACGAACCACAATTCTTTTTCATGTTAAATTTTATTGTATATACCGGAAAGCCTATAGCTTTGCATTTCATTTATTTTATGGATTTGCTACTCTACACATGTGCCAAAATAAAACACCTTAAATTCCGTCCCATATAATATATTAAATTCTATATACCTGGGGTTCAAATTTTTAAGAGAGGCAGGAAATTTTTTCAGATCTATAGATCATTTTTTTAAATATTATCATTTTTCAATAAATATACCACAAAATGTTTGGAAAAAAAATGATTGAATTAGAAGGAAAATTGTATAATCATTAAAGTTAGACTAAAAGAAAAATTTTTTTGAAATCAAATAATGTATTACTTGTCTATTATTAAATAAATATTAAATTTATATTTCATAAATATTTATTTGTATTAAATCAATTTTATTTGCGTCAATTAAATGGCATTTGTTTTAAATACAGAAATTATTCATTCAATTACAATAGTTTACTTGATTTAAATAAAAATTATTTAGTGCAAGTAAATATTTATTCGATAATAGACAAGTAATCTATTCGATCTGAAAATTTAAGAGCGCATTTTGTACCATATTGAGAAAAAAATTCCCCAAGCGCCAGGAAACAAACCCTCAGCCTAAAATTTCGCAAGCCGACACTCTAGCCACCTAACCACGGTCGCACGCTGTAAAAATTTTCTCTTCCAGTTTTTCTGGGTTTTGAATCTGATATAAAAAAAATTTTTTTCTTCTTTTTAAACACAAAATCGGTTTCACTTTTCTCTCCAATACTAAAAAGAACGTTTTAATCCAAGAGGAAAACTATTTTTCCTGTTCTTCAAAAAATATTCTCGTTTGTTAATACGAAAATGGATATAAAAAACCATTTCTCGCAAGAATTAAAAATTAGAAAATAGGGGGAATATTCTTGTTTCGAGAGTTGAACCCGTAGAGACATTGTTTAAAATATATATATGAAAATAATGCGCATGCATATCAAGAATTTCGTGTATATATATATATATAAAAGATTCGTCTTACTCACAGTTTCATCTTCCCTGGACCGCAGCTTCCGCACAAGGTTCTTCAGCTTCTCGATCTCTCTGCTCTTGCTGCGTATCTCATCCATCTGTAATATGCACGTGTGTGGCGAATTTAGATTTTTATTTTCTTCCTTTATTTTTTATACATCATCAGGATTAACATCGCATTCTGAAATTCTCGGACTCTTAAGGTCACTGAGAAGATTATAACCAATGAAAATATGTGGAATTATGTTTCCTGCCTTTTGTAAAGCTCATAAGCGTGGAAATCGGTCTTAAGACCTTCAAAGAGACGCCACAAGACTTTTTTGACGTGAATATTTCATGACTTTAGTCTCTTAAGAAATTTTATGTATTCTTATCATTGTCAAAGAAAGGAAACATAATGTACGTAATTTATATTTATCTTTCTTATAATACATGTAATGTTAAATGCCTTTTTTGTTATATATTATATAATGTATATTATATATTATACAACTAATATATTATATAATGTATAATATATATTGTACAACTAATATATTAAATTAAGTAACTAATATATTATATTCTCTAACCAATATATTAAATTATATGAATTATAAATTTTTCTACTTGAAAAATTATATTTAATAAATGTTTTATTCATTTATAAAAAAATTTACTTGAATAGCCAAATAATTTTTATTAAAATCAAATAAACAGTAATTAAATCAATAATTACTGCATTTGAATCAAATATCATTCCATTCGAATAATTTTATTTGATACTAATTTTTATATTTAATAAATAATAGTAATCGAGTAATCCATTGTTTCAATCAAATAAATTGTTTTTCAGTGTTGAATAAAAACATTAAAAATTGGGGTTAAAAAATTGTTTGTTAAATTAAAATTCTGGCTAATACAAATTATGTTAAAGATTAAAAATTTTTGTTAATAATAAAAATATAGAAATTCTGTCAAAGACAAATTTAGTTTAAAAAAAATAAAAATTTGCATAAAGTGGTGAAATTATTAATGCAAATTTTAAACTTAAATTAATAAGTTAAATTATTAATGCAAATTTTAAACTTAAATTAATAAGTTAAATAGGTAAAGAAATTGGTGGTATTTACAAGTATTTAAGAAAAAAAATGAATGAAAGAAGGACGGATTTGAGAGAAAAAATGAGAGAAGGGACCCGAAGGGATCACGTGGAGGTCGATGGCTTCGATCGAAATTCAATGGCTCTTAAGGGTGTGTGCGTCTGACCAAGATCTCTTGCTCCACTTTTATCCTATCGCAATCGGGCATGGAAGCATCAGGCGAAAGGCTCTCTCATTTCGCGTGCAACTTCCAAGAAAATCATGGCAAACTGCCGACAAACGCGCGCGGGAAAAGTCTTCAATTATTACCTATTTGTCTCTTGCCTCATTTTCATTTTTTTTTAGTATTTTTTTGTTTTTTTTCATAATTATTATTTTATTATTTTACCACAAAATAAAAAATATAATTATAATTAATTTTACTAAATTTTGAAATCTTCAGTTGTGCATTTTTCAAAAAAATTATATTTTCAGTCAAAATTACTTGTCAAAATAATAATAATTTAACATTTTGTGCTTTTTGTTTAAAGTTAATGAATTATTGTAATTTTTAATTTTTATGAACAGACAAAAAAATTCGTATTTGCTATCTTTAAAAAATTCTCTACAATTCTTTGTATTTGTAATTTTTTTAAAATAATATTAAAAAAAAAAAATATGAAAAAGGCAAATTTTATTCTTTTAATTAAAAAATATATTGTTAAAGTAATTTTACGAACTTGTAAACAAACAGAGAGTAAAATGAGTTATTGTTTGTAAAAATTGGATAAAAATTCTAATTATTTACAGAGTTTGGGCAAAAAAGAAGAAATAGTTAAATAATAATTATTTAACAACAAACAACAAAATTTTTCTAAAGATAATTTTTTTTGTCTGTAAAAATTGGATAAAAATTCTAATTATTTACAAATTTTAGGCAAAAAAGAAGAAACAGTTAAATAATTATTATTTAACAACAAAATGTGTCTAAAAATAATTTTTTTTGTCTGTAAAAATTGGATAAAAATTCTAATTGTTTACAAATTTTAAGCAAAACAGACAAAATAGTTAAATAATTATTAATTAACAAGAAAATTTGTCTCAAAATAATTTTTTATGAAAATGGTACAACTGAGCCTGTACAGATGAAATCATTTTTTTAATTATTATTTGTTGTTATAAACGAATTTTTAGTTCCAGATAATGTCAATGGGTTTAATTTCTTTAAGGAATAAAAAATCGTAAGCTAAAAAAATCCTAAAAAAATCCTAAAAAAACGAGAGAAATTCGTATGTACTTTACTTTTCCTTTCTTTCCCCATTTACCTGTTTTCAATTTAATAATTATAAACTTTCAATACTGCGTCCTGACAACAAAATTACATTTCAAACCGCGCTCAATTATTGATATAATTATATCAAAAACGTTTCAGCAAAAAAAAAAAAAAATTTCGACATTTCTTCCTTATTTTAAAAGCTTATATAGAAATAATGTTTGTTTCGGAAATGTGACGATGAAAGCGCAAAGAGAAAGCATTTGCGATTAAAGATATAATAAACATTAAAACGTGAATATTTGCCATCATTGCAACATAAATTACAGCCGGAAAAATTTTTTTAAATGTATAAAACACCTTTGGTGATATGTCGATACATCCTCAGGGACGATTGGTATCGATTAAAAAAAAATAATGAATAGAAAGAAAGAAAATGGAAAATATGCAATAAAGTATTTCCTGGTTCATTCGCAATGATAATTACACTACATATATATATATATACGTGGGAAATAGTTCTGTGCAGGTTTTAGAAACTTGACAGTGAAATTCTGTTACGTTTTCTTCCAACTTAAGACACAGGAAGAGCGCGAAGAAAAGTGTGCCAATTTTTATGTCAAGGTAATGTGTACATAAATCTGAGAAACAAAGAAAGTTTATTTTCTAGAGTTACATCTCGGGAAAGCAAATTTCTATAATGTTTTTTCTTTCCATATGGTAGATGTAGAAATATAAAACTGTCACATTCTCATTTACCGCATCATCGGCCTAAATTGAACGTAATAATTTTTTTCTCGATTATCCGCACAATAAAAATCATTTTATCCGTCTGTATATTAATAATATTCTATTTCATTGAAATCTATAAATTTATATTCACTTACAATGCAAACTACATTTTTCATGAATTTTTCATCGACCCTAAAGAATTGGTGCAATAAATTTCGAGTGTAATTTATCGCACTTTTATCGCGACTAATACCTATAAATATAGTAGTAGTAGTAGTAGACTCGGGGCCAATTGAATTTGGATTTTTTAAAGAAAGTAAACAATATGACGTTGTGAGTCGAAAAAGATTTGTATCCATTAAGGACAATTTATGTAGTTAGAAATCTTTTTGATCTTTCCCTCCGCACAATCTTTTGCAAAACAATGTGGCGCTTAGGTGTATATAAATACTACTTGTATTTATTCGTGCATAACAACCTATAATGGTTATTACATTGCGTTTGCAAATAAATATATATATATAATCTCCCACACTTGGATTATTATCTACTATCTCGTTTGATAAATAATATTGAATAAACGACCTTGATGAGTGACACAAGGTAAATTCTTGCTTAAACATGAAAGGGTGCATTCTTTCCAATATAGAAGGAGAAAAAAATACAAAAAATCAAAATTTGTTTCTAAAAATTTGATTTTTCTCCTTTAAGTTTCCTTTGCTTGAAATTTAAAGTAGCTTCGACTGATAACTTCAAGTACTGAGCTTCATTCAATAGTAGTTTTAAGCAATTATAACTTCATTGACTGATTTAGGAAACTATAGCTTCAATCAATAGTAGTTTCAAGCAATTATAACTTCAATTAATGATTCAGGAAACTATAGCTTCAATAAATTGTAGTTTGAAGAAATTGTAGTTTCAATTAATGATTTAGGAAACTGTAGCTTCAATCAATAGTAGTTTGAAGAAATTGTAGTTTCAATTAATGATTTAGGAAACTATAGCTTCAATCAATAGTAGTTTCAAGCAATTATAACTTCAATTAATAATTTAGGAAACTATAGCTTCAATAAATTGTAGTTTCAATTAATGATTTAGGAAACTATAGCTTCAATCAATAGTAGTTTCAAGCAATTTTAACTACAATTAATGATTTAGGAAACTATAGCTTCAATAAATTGTAGTTTGAAGAAATTGTAGTTTCAATTAATGATTTAGGAAACTATAACTTCAATCATTAGTAGTTTTAAGCAATTATAACTTCAATTGATGATTTAGGAAACTATAGCTTCAATCAATAGTAGTTTCAAGCAACTATAAATTCAATTAATGATTTAGGAAACTATAGCTTCAATAAATTGTAGTTTGAAGAAATTGTAGTTTTATTAATGATTTAGGAAACTATAGCTTCAATCAATAGTAGTTTCAAGCAATTATAACTTCAATTAATAATTTAGAAAACTATAGCTTCAATAAATTGTAGTTTGAAGAAATTGTAGTTTCAATAATTAGTAGAATCAACAATCGTAGCTTCAAAGAATTTTCCAATTTAATTATAACATTAATCAATCATAAATTGCAGAAACTAATTTCAATCTACAGTAGTTTGATTCTAGTTTTATCGAAAATAACATCAATAAATTGTAATTATATTACAAAAAAATTGTAATAAAGGCTGGATATTAAGTTGCAAATAAAGAAAAGAAATTTTAACCAACAGTAGCTTCAAAAAAAAAAAAAATTCCATCCGTTAGTGATTGAGGTATCTATCACCAACATCTGTTATTTTTCTGCATTTTTTAATTTAAAGAAAAAAGTAATAACACCTATAGATTCTTTATTATTATTTTTTTTTCTCTTTTCCACGTCCCATCTCATCGTCGTATTTCTTATATATTCTTATGTCACAATAGCAGAGATAGAAATTCTCAAATAGGCGCAATTTCTCAAGAATTTTGCAAATGAAATTGCCTTTGATTATTTTGCATTATTTGGTCACGCGGTGATATTACCGTCGAGAGGAATAATCCTTGAAGTGAATTGAGAGTGTTTTGTGACCGTCTCTCTCCACCCCAAGCTTGTATGTATGTATATTCATTACCTCTAGCAGCTAGCTATACTATATGGGTTTAAAGTATACAAGAAAAGCAAAAACAAAAAAAAAAAAGAGAGAAAAGAAAAGACTGACTCGTCGGTTGAGAAGGTATCTTCGCGATGTAATACTATCAATAATAATGCAACCTGCATTGCAGACCGCGCATTGGGGTCGGTCGTTCGTTCCTCGGTACCCACGCTGCCGAGAAACTCGTTTGACTGCCGCCCAAATTCACACGCTCGACCAAATAAATCTCTACGAGACAAAACTTGCAAGTTCATCGAGATTTTATTTTTTTATTTTTTTTTGTTACGCAATTCTATTTGTGAATAAAAATTTATGGGAAAATACACCTTGAAATGGGTCACAATTTTTTTTGCCTAATAATCTTTTAGCCGCACAATTTAGAAAGTAACTTCATCAAGGTCTCAAAGTAACTGTGTATAGTTTTTTTTTTTGTCAAAATAGAAATTTTTTTAATAATTAATTCAAATTCAACCAAAAATTTTCCCTCTGCACTGAGAGAAAAGCAGCCTAATAAACTATTTAATTGTTCAAAATAAATTTTATTTGGTTCAAATAAAAATTTTAATTGGTTCAAATAAAAATTTTATTTGTGTCAAATAAAATTTTTATTCAAAACAAATAAATAGTTAATTAGACTTTGAGACAAATATACTTTTATTTAACTCAAATAAATTATATTTGGCTCAATAATAATAATAATAATAATATATTTGGTTCAAATGCAAATTTTATTTGTATCAAATAAATTTTTTGTTTAGAACAAACAAATAGTTTAGTAGGTTCTGAGACAAATATATTTTTATTTAACTCGAATAAATTATATTTGGCTCAAATAATAATATATTTGGTTCAAATGCAAATTTTATTTCTAACAAATAAAATTTTTGCTTAAAACAAGCAAATAGGCTCTGAGACAAATATACATTTATTTAACTCAAATAAATTATATATTTGTTTCAAAACAAAAAATTTCTCTAGCTATGGAAATAATGGAGAAAAATTTCCCCTTATTGTAGAGAATAATATTGTAATTTTTCCCTACATTGATTTTAGAGTTCAAGTTTATGAAGAATGATTCAAGGAGAAGAAGAAAAAAACGAATGATAGAGCATGAACGAGCGTGTGAACGTTATCTATTATTATTGTTGCCTTCGAAAGCATGTAGAAGATTTTTTTTTTCTTCATACTTTTATTCAACAACAGCAGCAGCAGCAACAGCAACAGTGTGATTATCTGCTCTCAATCGCCACCTTCAATCCTCCCAAGAGTTGTTCCCTTCTTTTCTATTTCCCTCAGATTTCAATATATCTCAAACCGCATAAAGTTCCCAAGACGAACTGGAGAGAACTCACAAGAGAGATAAGTTGAATTTACCGTATAACTCCTGCGGTAACGAGTGCGAAATAGAATATATAGACAAAGAAAGTAAAGAAGATTAGAGAATGTACAAAAAAAAAAATCAAAACCAGATAATGAAACTAATCAACTCATTAAAATCAACGTCAACAATTTTCCCATTTGATTCTTTAAATTAACCATGAATACAATGATTAGAAGCAAAAGAAGAATAGAAGAAGAAGAAGAAGAAGAAAAAAATATAATATTCCGTGAAAAAAAGATGTTAATAAAAAAAAATTACCGTTACCGTTGGAAACGAGAATTAACTATAGAACGTCAATTAATTAAAAGTATAAACGTTTGAAAAAACGGTGAATTAAACTATCATCGTTTAGAATCAGCGGCAGTACGTTAATTAAAACTACCATACAGAAACTGTAAATACGGATATTTAAATCTCCAAAAGTGTGAAACAACCATAGAAATTGTCTGAGTAGGGATTTTTAATTTTGGTAGCATTTTGAAAACAATTGATGACATTTTTCTAATTTTCAATTTTTTTCCTGATTGGAAACTAGCTTGCGCCATTGAAAAATTATCAAGAATTAACAAAAATTACGATTGGCTAAATATTGGCTCAATTATTATCGCCAATGTTTGCCCAAGATGGAAACCATTGGCCAAATGGTGACTCAAATTGTTCCGCCAATATTGACCCAAGGTGGAAATAATTGGCTAAATGGTGACTGAAATTATTCAGTCAATGTTGGCCCAAGGTGGAAATAATTAGCTAAATATTGGAGCAACTCTTATCGCCAATTTTGGCCCAAGGTGGAAACAATTGACTAAATATTGGACCACCTCTTATCGCCAATGTTGGCCAAAGGTGGAAATAATTGTCTAAATAATGGACCAATTTTTTTTGCCAATATTGGCCCAAGGTGGAAACAATTGGCTAAATGGTGACTCAAATTGTTCCGCCAATGTTGGCCCAAGGTGGAAACAATTGGCTAAATATTGGTTCCACTCTTATCGACCAATTTTTTTTGCCAATATTGTCCCAAGGTGGAAACAATTGGCTAAATGGTGACTCAAATTGTTCCGCCAATATTGGCCCAAGGTGGAAATAATTTAACTAAATATTGACCCAAGGTGGAAACAATTGGCTAAATATTTTACCAACTGTTATCGACAATGTTGGCTAAAGATGAGAATAATTGGCTAAATAATGGACCAACTTTTTTTGCCAATATTGGCCCAAGGTGGAAATAATTAGCTAAATATTGACAGGTAAAAACAATTGGCTAAATATTGGACCAACTCTTATCGCCAATGTTGGCCAAAGGTGGAAATAATTGACTAAATAATGGACCAATTTTTTTTTGCCAATATTCGCCCAATGTTGCGAATGTAGAAACTAAACTCGAATTGAAAGATTCGACGAATATTAAACTGAAAATTCCAATCATTAAGAATTATTTTTAAATAGAACTGAAACTGAAAAGAATAGAAACCTGACCCAACTGATACTTATACCTCATCGACTTCATCTCACTTACGAGCGAGTTTTCATGCCCTCTAGGCGGACAGTTACAGAAACTTTTGGCGCGAAATTCAAATTCTCCAAAACAAGAAAACGAACAGAAGAAAGTAAACAGAAGATTTTTCTAAATCTTTCAAAAATCTACTAAAAATTACTCCCCTTCCACTAAAATGGAGGAGGGGAAGAATTATACAATTATACAATTATATAATTTACGAAAATTAATAATAATAATAAATAAAAAAAATCTCCTAGAAAAAAAAACAGAATATTGAATCAGAATGCTAGAGATTCAAAATATTTCCTGTGAATCACACATGGGAAAGATTGAGATTGCATTTTTGAAAGAGCATTTACCTTGGAGGAGTTTAGGATTCAGGATCGTATAGATCCTTGAAAGAGAAATGATCGCTGTCGTTGATCTCGTGCGAATGCAATCTGGAGCACTATATGACTGTGAACGTGTGCCCTCGAGGGGTGTGGTTTTAGTTGCCTTTGGCACGCAATACTCCCACAGGAGAGAAACCCTCACGGTAAAGGCAGTTATTAAAAATTGGGCCCGAGGCATGAGTCTGACTTTAAATGAAAATTTTTCGTCCACAATCCTTTACATTCCCTCTAACATTATTTTCGGACAATAATTTTACCATCAAGCAAAAATGCTTGCCATGCCACGCGAAATATCTTCCCACACTAATTTTTTTTAAAAACATTTTCGTGAGCTCGCTCTAATTTGCCATCTTAAATTCTTCTCCCCTTGTGCACTCTTTTCAAACTCAAAAAAAAAAAATAATAATCAACTTACTCCTTGAATTTTTTTCCCTATTATGAAAAATAATTTATTAGAAACTTGAGAATTTTTTCTCCACCAATGCAAAATATTTTCAAAAAAATCTTTTTGAATTTTCATGGACATGTTTTGAGACGATTTTAATAAGAAACAAAGGTAGCTGTTAATCGCATCGCTTGCTGCAAAAGGGCCAATAAAGATTATCAGGTAAGCTTTTAAAATTGTTGAGGGCATTTATATGCGCGCAGCTTCTCAATTTCATTCTGATTTAAGTGCATTGCTTTTTGAGGACACTTTGTTTGTATGTATATGTATATATACGTTTTCTCTCTAGATAAAAATTTGTAATACATATACTCGACGATTTCTTGAGCAATGTCTATAAATATCGTTCACATATATATATGCGAATATAATATAAACCCAAGAGGTGCGCGCACACTTGAAGGCAGAAAGATATAGGATCAAAAGTGTTTTCAACGCGACGAATAGTGCATTCATTTATTTTGCGGACATAATGTGTCACCCGTGCCCGTTACGAAAGGAAAGTGCGGGCATTCACGGCAAAAAAAAACACACACACACACACACATGCGCGATATCGTTATTATTGTATAAATTGTCAGACACTTGGTGTATATAAAATGTATATCAAATATGTATATAAACTATCCTAAGCTCTCATGAAGAACGTAGAAAATTCTTGCTAGTTAGGTTTTAATATATCCAGAAGAAAAAAAAAATCCGAGAAATTATGAAACATTATCATTATAAAAAGTAGTAACAAATATTTGGATCAGTTTTAATGGAATTGGAACTGTTACTACTCATTGCAGCTACTGTTGATAAAAGCTACAAATTTTAATAACCATACAAAAATTGACGATATTGAAGTCCACAACGTTTATGATAAACGATTTAAAAGAAAAATATTTTTCTATTGTAATTTTTATTTAATTTTTACAAAAAAAAACATTTTTGTATTTTTTTTTAATCAACAACTGTAAAAAAAAATTTAATAGACAATAAATATTATTTTTCGTTCGAGAAAATATTAATTTCTTTTGAATCGTTGATGATAAACGTTGTGGACTTCAACGTGGTCAAAAATTGTTACTTTTTAATGCTTCAATTAATTAAAGTTACTATTAATTGTAGTTACTACCGTACAAGCTACAGTTAATTGTAGTTACTATTCATTGCACCTATTAACTATAAATGCTAAAATTAAATCAATTTGTTAAAATTTCCATTGTTATTCTTTGATGTAATAAGTTACTATTAATTTTAGCTACTACTAAAAACAAAAATTAATTTATGTTACTATTAATTGTAGTTACCATCGGTAAAATCGACAGTCGGTTAACGTTACTATTAATTGTAACTACTTTGGTAAAAACTACAAATAGTTAATGTTACTATTAATTGTAGCTACTAACGTAAAAGCTACAATTAACTGAGGTTAGTGCTATTTATTAATAGCAGCTACTACTAAAAGCAACAATTAATTAATGTTACTATTAATTGTAGTTACCAGCGGTAAAAGCTACAATCAGTTAAAGTTACTATTAATTAGCTACTGCGGTAAAAGTAACAATTAGTTAAAGTTCCTATTAATTTGTAGCTACTATCAAAAAAACTACAATTAGCTAAAGTTACTATTAATTACAGCTACTGCCAATATAGGCTAAAAAGAAATTAATTTATTATAAAATTCCATTGTCACTCTTTGATGTTTTAATAAATTACGGTTACTATTAATTGTAGCTACTACTAAAAGTAACAATCAATTGATGTTACTATTAATTGTGGCTACTACTAAAAGTAACAATCAATTGACGTTACTATTAATTGTAGCTACTACTAAAAGTAACAATCAATTGATGTTACTATTAATTGTGGCTACCTCCGGTAAAAACTACAGTTAGTTGATGTTACTATTAATTGTAACTACTACCGTAAAAGTAATAATTAATTGAAGTTACTATTAATTGCAGCTATTACTAATAAATACTAAAATTAATTCAATTTGTTATTAATTTTCCTTGTTACTCTTTAATGTAATAAATGGCAGTCACAATTAATTGTGGTTACTACCAGGTAAAAGCTACAATTAGTTGATGTTACTATTAATTGTAATTACTACGGAAAATCTACAATTACTTGCAGTTACTACGGTAAAAGCTACAATTAATTGAAGTTACTATTAATTGGAACTACTTCAGTAAAAGATACAATTACTTGAAGTTACTATTAATTGTAGCCACTATCGTAAAAGCTGCAATTAGTTAACGTTACTATTAATTTCACATATGAATAATAAAAAGTTACTGTTACTCGCAGGTACTATTAATGAATTTACGATCAATTTAAGTAACACCGAATGAAAATGTTTCACATCATTTTGTTTAGAATATAATCGCGCGTGTTCCATTCGTTTCTAATTAGTATTTTTTCTTCTTTTTTTTTTTGCTATTTTCTGTTTGTTATCATGAGCTGTTGTTTATATCCACCATTTAGATAACGGGTTTATTGTATAGAGATGATTTATACAAATAAACACCCCAACAACACCCAAGAATTGTGGGAAGTCATTTAACAGTTATATTTTAGTATTGAAATGACCTCTAAGTCTCGTCTTGTCAAGAGTCCAGTACTTATTTATTTATATTATTCCTTTTCTTTTATTTTCCATCAGTAATTTTTTTTTTAACGTGCAAATAAAGATAAGAATAATTGTAAACCGTTATTTTTAGAGACACCCTTTAAGAATTATGTGTGTCAAGTATACATTTTTTTTCCCGCGCGTGAATCCTCTGCGACAATGTACATTTATCAATAACATAATTATAATAGTTTCACCTTTTCAATAATAAATCTGATGACATAAAGCGTCATTAGAGTGGCGAGATCGCGCATTTATATATATATATATTTATATGGAGCAAAGCACTTAATAAGATTTGCCATTTAAGGAAAGACAAAATGTTGTTTCTAACACCCGAATATGGTATCTACTTCCATCAGGATCAGACGTATATAATAATCCCACATCGTTCTAATTTCTATTCGGTAAAATTTCTATATAAATTACACTCCATTTTCCATTTTGAACCCATTATTCGATTTATATATGTTGAGTTCATGGTTTTTAACAAGAATCATTCTTTAACGATAAAGTGAAAGTTACTTGACAATGACATAAAAAGAAAAAAGAAGAAAAAAATCAAATAAAATCCACTGAAATCAACTTGAAAACTTTATAATTGAAACGAAAGTCCATTTTTCATAGTAACGCTTCCGTTTGCAATAAATGTTTATAATGAAGAAAAGAAGAGAGAAAAAAATTATTTTCAAACGGAATTATGACACTGAGAGGAAAAAATTATCAAATTTTATAAAAAGCGTTTGTACAAATTTTGGAATAAAATGCTAAAAAGCGTAAATTTCCCAAAAAAAAAAAAAAATTGTAAACTTTACAAAAACTTATATAAAACTGAATACAGACTTCAATAAAGTTTTGGATTATTTAGTAATGAATGAAATAATTTGACCAAACTTAAAAAAATGATAATAATAAAAATAAATAATTAAAAAATAAAATAAAATCATAAAAACTATAGACTTCATATATAAGTTTTTCTAATGTTTAGAATTTCTCACATGAAATTTTACCTTTCTAGCATTTTGTCCTCACTGAAAAAAAATGTATTTGATTTAAATAATGGATTACTTGACTGCTATCAAATAAATGTTTATTTGTATCTAATAAATTTGTATCAAATAAATTTTATTTGAGTCAATGAAATAGTATTTGATTCAAATACAGAAATTATTGATTGAATTACAGTTTATTTGATTTAATAATAAAAATTATTTGGTTCAAATAAATATTTATTTGATAAAATACAAGTAATCGGTTATTTGAGTTAAATAAAATTTTTTTTAGTGCAAATTGTAAAAACTGATAATTATTTTTCTTCAGTGTATGAATTCGAAAAAACTAAATTTTTAAAATTGCCCTACTTTAGAAGGTAAATTTTTTTCGTAATTAATAAGTAAATAAATAAATTAATTAATTAATTAATCAGTCAATAAAATAATTGTGTTTTTGACGTTGGGGTAAAAAGTTAGACATTCTTTTCTTGTCATCATATGCGCGCAAAAAAAAGTAGACTAAATTTATATAGTTCGACATAAGTAAAGACGGGAAATACTTGAATATTCTTAAAACGACCTTAGAAAATACATATAATGAAACAAGACTTACCATTTTAATAGTTTCCGTGCGAAAAATTTTCTGCAAGCCAGTCTGTTCAGCCTCGTGATTTTCATGTTGAACTCGCAACTCCGCTGTTCTCGATTTTTCAGCTTCTGTCGCAATCTGTAAAAAAAACAATTAAAAAAAATATTAATAAATATTAACCAATTGATAAATAAATAAACAATTATAACAAAAGACATATATATGTATAAAATTTAATTTTATAATACTTTGCAGTTTTCCTTTATAGCAAATAAAAATCTCTTTTTTTTTGACAATTTTTTTTGTCTTCATTTGATTTTTGATACACACAAATATTTATACAAATTACCCTAATTTGTCTTGGATTGCCATTAATGAAACAGGAAACATAGCAATTAGTGCAAGACAGAGTTGTTTCTTTCAATATAGTTGATTTTCCCATGCCCTAGTACACGGTACCAGGGTCACAACAATGGAACGTATAATCGAGTTAATTTATTATCGTCACCAACAAGATAGTAATGCTGAAAACCTGTTGCGGAATCAAACACCATTTGCATGTTACATATTAGTGAATGTGAATAATTATTATCTTATCCGACACTTTTGGAATGCGAAGGATCATAAGAGTGGCATATTCTCTATATCAAACAGTGTCTGAAAATGCATTCCAGTCGATCAGTCTCTCTTGATATTAACACATTCAAGCAAGACTCATAATAATAATAATTATTATTATTATTATTATTATTATAATCGCAACCTTTCCTGTATTATTTAGTTTATGTAAATATACATTGTTATTGAAAGCAAATTTTTCATATTGTACAATTATTAAGAAGAAAAAATTCTTTAAATTTTTTAAGTGAAAATCTGACGGACTGTCAAAATAAAATTTATAGACCAACTCCATATTTTCAAATTATTTAATAAAAAAATTATTTTATTGAAGGGGGGGAAATTTAATTATTAACGTCTTAAATGGTTACTACAGGGGAAAAAATTTATTTGGTGCAAATAACTGATTACCATTGCAAATAAATATTTACTTGCACCAAATAATTTTTATTTAAATCAAATAAACTTTAATTGAATCAATAATTTATGTATTTGAATCAAATAACTTTTAATTTACTACAAAATTTAATTTAATAAAGTTTATTTGATACAAATAAATATTTATTTAATAATAGTTATTTACTGCTGTCCAAAGTAAAAATCTAGTAAGTCGCATTTGCCATAAGAGCGAAAATCGAATAACGAAGCTAAGGGACGCTCGCCCTTATGGCAAATGCGACTTACTAGGTTTTTACTTTGGACAGCATTGTATAGTTAATTATTTGAATCAAATAAAATTTTTTTCATCTAATTAATTAATTAGTAAAAATTTGTCAAATGTGACTAGTTCAGATATAGAGATTTCAAGCATCAAAATTCAGATATTGTCTAAACAATTTAATTATAAATAACTGAAGGTAAATTAGAATTAGCAAGATCCACATTTCTCTCTCTTTTTTTTCACCTGAAACCGTGTGCTGCGTGTGTAAAAGTATGTACATAAACTCAAAATTAGTGAAGCGTCTTGTTGGGAAAAAAAAGCAATTCGCCGCACATAATGCCACGGTGTAAAAAGGATTTATAACATAACCGTCAACGTTATGCGACAACCGTTACCGACTTTCATACGAGGGATGGGTGGGAGGGAGGGGGTCGCGAGCTCGCGGGAAGAAGAGAGTCGGCAAAGTGATTGAACGAGCAAAACTGAAGAAAAAAAAAAAAAAAAAGCAGCGCGCACTTCGTGGAACAAGTCGCTGCTTCGTCAATGTATATAAGCACCCTGATGTGAAAATATCGAAATGACCAAATAGAGAAGCAGTCTGCAAAAGAAATCACCTCTATATAACTATATGCGAGAGAGGCGCGTTGCCGCTTTGACGTAAGGAATAAACTAGATATGTGATCCTCATGGTGCGTTTGTGTGTGGTCAACCACGCCTGCGTGTGGTCTTTCAGATTTACTCTCGCCGACAAATAACAATCACACCAAAGGCGTTCTTTACCGACACAAGTATAAATTTTACAATCATTAAAATAAATTTTTATTTTCAATTAACGATTCTTTTTTTTGTATTTGTTTTCATTAAGATTTAATCATCTCTTGGTATCGTTAATTTTTTTCAATTTATAGAAACTACCATCAACTGCAAAAGGCCTATTTAAAACTATATAAAAACTAGAAAAAAATATAAAAGCTTGGTTAAAAACTAGACGGAAACTAAATGGAAACTAGTATCATCTGAAAAAACTATTATTTAAAACTAGACAAAAACTATTATTGAGTGCAAAAAGTACTATTAAAAACTATAAAAAAAAGTAGATAGAAACTTGGTAAAACTAGACAGAAACTAGATAGGAACTACTATCAAATGAAAGAACTATAGTTTAAAACAAGATAGAAACAATCATTAACTGAAATAAGGCTTATTTAAAATTGTACAATAAAAACTAGCTAGAAACAAGGTAAAAACTAGACAGATACTAGATACTGACTGCTATAAACTGGAAAAACTGTTATTTCAAACTAGATAGAAACTACCATTAACTGAAAAAAGTCTTATTTAAAACTATATAAAAACTAGATAAAAAATAAGATAGGAACTAGGTAAAAACTAGACAGATACTAGTCAGAAACTACCATCAACTGAAAAAACTATTATTTAAAACTAGATAGAAAC
>JUFY01026505.1:0-12844 GCA_001855655.1 Leptopilina clavipes | reverse complement strand
AAAAATCTTTTTTTTTTGTATTTTTAAAATTATTATTCATTTCTTTTTTAAATAAAAAAATTTGGATACTCAAAATACTTTATTCTTTATAAATTTGTACTTGATAGTAAATAAAAATCATCATTTTTCTTTATTATTTTTTAATAATAAAAAAAATCATCATTTTTATTTATTATTTTTTAATAACAAAAAAAAATTTTTTTTAATAAATTTTTTTAAATTCTTAAATAAATAATTAATTTGCATTGAAATTGTTTTTCATTGAAAGCAAAAAGTTTTTTTTTCTTCTAAGATAAAATTAATAATAGGTATTTGCCTTTAGCAAAATTGACTTATGTAATAATCGATGCAGTAATAGAGATTTAATTATAAAGAGTTTGTAGAAAGAAAATAACGTCATCGATAAAAATGATAACATATTGAATATTAATATAATGATTTACCATTTGAACTAATTTGATAAATTCCTAAAAAATATTTCTCGTGAAATGAGCATTTAAAAAATAGATACCATATTTTTACATCAAAAATATTTTGCAAAATAAAAAAATTAATTAAAAAAAAAAAAGAAAAAGAAAATGGAAAAATTTATTTGTTTATTGATTTACGTTGCATATCGTTTAATAAATTATAAAATCATTATTTTATTTTACGATGAAGCGTGATGATTTTTAAAATAACTTAAAAAGAATATTGTCAATGACTTTGCTGATCCAATGTAATGAGAATGAAATTTTAATCCCACTACCTACGTTCATTTTATTACGTAACAAATTAAAAATGCTCATGCACGTCCTCAAGACACATTTGATAAACAATACTTCAGGGTTAATGTGTGATTTTTTTCAATTTCTTTCTGTTCTTCAATTATACTTTCATCATTTTTTGAAAAAACAAATTTTTTACTTTTTTTTTAATTTTTCGTCACAGTTTTCTTTAATTTTGAAAACTATTTAAATTTTCTTAAATGTTTTAAAGAAAATTATTTTTTCAATTTGATAATGAAAGTTTAATTATTCAGTAATTATAATGAATAATTAAGATAATAATAATAATTTTAAATAAATAAAGAAATGATAATAAAAATAATAATAATAATAATATTAATAAAAAAAATAATAATAATTAAAAAAAATAAAAAATAATAATAATAATAATAATCATAATAAAACCGCTGCAAAGTTGAAGTAGATATTTTGGTGTTTATTTCATGAACACTTTTCTTCCTCATGGAAATTTTTTCCGTTACGAATATATTATTTATTGCAAATACATTATTTATGTAATGTTTTTACCACATTTTATTTTTATGTAATGTAGTAATTATTCATTAAAATTTAATCAATTTAAAAAATATTGTCAATAACTATCACATTTCCTTATTTTTGGAATATTCTGAAATCTTAAAATATCAATAACTTTTTAATTTTAGGTCAAATAAACTTCAAAATAAGGTCATTTGATGCGTCTTTGAAGCGGCTATAAAATGGATACAAAATATTAAAACTTAGTTGAAACTTTAATACCCAAAAATTACAAAAAATCACAATTTTCAAAATTTCCATTTTTTAAAATGTCAATAACTTTCGTTAAAATTGCAGTAGAATATTCAATAATGGGTCAAAAAAATGCGTCTCAAAAAGATCTACACAAGGAATGAAAAATATTTTTAACTATTTAAACATTTCTAAAAGTTATGGTGAAAAAACATTTTGTTCGAATTCTTAAAATGTCAATAATTTCAGATAAAATAACAGTGAAATGTTCGTTAATGGCTCTAAAGATGCGTCTTGAATAACTCTACAAAATTAATGAAAAATATCTATAGGTGTCAATACAATTTTTTAAAGTTATGGTTAAAAAACGATTTTAAAGAAATTTTTAAATATACAAAAAAATTAGTTATTCTTGATCAATTTGGGTAAATGTACTCTCATTATTTGCTCGCTAATGAGATCTACAATTTAAAAAAAAATTCATCCCTTTAGCTCTTATAGTATTTGAGATATTTATAAAAATGTCTTCTTGTGCTATTAGTTTATCCAGCTTAATGATTGTAAAAAATGTCATATTCTCATATTTCTCGTATTCAATTACGTATTGTAAATAATGCACAAATTATGTTTATGAAACCTTAGAAAGTAATAAATAACCGCAAGATAAAAATTTCAATTCGTGAAAACCACAATCATAAATAGAAAATCAATTCATTTAAAGTGGAGCAGAGAGTCTGCTATTGTTGTATCAATATTTATTGGTATTTTCTTGGTAAATTTCAATTTAATCGAAATTCGAATAAATGACAATAATTCTGTAACACATAGTCTTAATATTGTATATATTTTTTAGGAGATCAAAAAAGTTTGCAATTTTATTTAATTAAATTTTTGAAATTTTATTCTAGGTACAATTTGATAATGTACTAATAGATCCAGCTCTGGAATCTTTTTTATCAAAAGAGATAGTGGGGAGGGTCTTATCTTTTTTGCTTATCTACGTATTTGATATCCCTGATACTCTCATACATTTCGAGTCTATATTTGTTTTGTCTTAAATACCTTAATGTTTGATCAATGTAGCTTTCGACTAAATTCCTTACCCCGTTTATTAAGAAAAGATGACAATTTTTTCGAACATCTTTTATTTTCCCGCCAAAAAATTTTTTTCAAACACTAAAATAAATGATTGAAAATTCAAAATGTGAATATAATTCCGATGTTTTATATTTTTACATAATTATATTACATTTTACAGTTAAAATATCATCTTCTTAAAGATAAGAAGCAAATAAGAAGCAAATTCTTTAAATCTTATTCTCATTGAAAAAAAATGACCGTTGTTTAAAAAAATAACGGTTTTTTTTTGCATGTAATTTATTATTAAAAGATGTGACAAACGCACAAATCGAATCGACTCGGCAGATTCGAGGTCGAAGATCGGTGGTATGGCACCAGGCAACGCTCGTTTAACGTCGACGACCTTTTGAGACCTCGCTTGGTGTATCATCAAGGGGAAATCGAGAACCTGCATCCGCGTCGTGATCAACTTTTTTCGGTCGAATGTAACTCATACGATTGAAAAAAACGTTTAATCAAAGTCATAATAAATCGTTGATCCTTTTTCAAAAAAAAAAAATATTTTACCTCTCGTCACGAATTTCGTTGATCATTTCCATTGCTTTGGTTTTGGCCGGTTTTATATAAATAAAATAAATATATAAAAATTAGCTTAACAGTTGAAAATTGTATAAACAACTTATAGAGTAAATAAAAATGCATCGATTGACATATTTTTGAACCTTTTATAATCAAGTTTTGCAGAGTTATGTCGATTTAAGAAATTTTTTTTAATTTTAATACCACGAGTTTTTTTGCAATTTTGCTCAAGAATATTTGTAAAAGTTTTAAACTATTATGATCAGTGAGAAGAATATTAAAAAACGAATCGACTGATATATTTTTAAACCTCTTGCAATCAAAAACTGTGCAATAATTTTTAGTTTTAAAAATCAAAAATTTTTCTGAAACCGAATTATTTGAAAATTTTGTTTAGGAATCACTTTTCAACTTCTAAACTATTATATTCATTTAATAGACTATTCGAAATGCATCAGTTGACTTATTTTCGAAGCAATTATGATCAAATATTGCAATGTTATATCGAGTTTAAAAAATTTTTTAATTTTATGAACATGAGTTTTTTGCAATTTTGCTTAAAAATATTATTGCAACTTTCTAATTCGCATGATCGACTAATAGATTAGTAAAAAACACATCGATTGATTCATTTTTGAACCTTTTGGAACCAAGTATTGCCGACTTATCTCAATATTAAAAATTTTAGGATCATGAGTTTTTTGAAATTTTGCTTAAAAATCTTTATGTAACTTTTAAACTATCATAATCAGCTGATAGAATAATAAAAAACGCATTAATTGACCTATTTTTGAACCTTCTAGCAGCAAATATTGCAAAGTTATAATCGGTTGAAAAAATCAAAAAAATTTAGGATCATGAGTTTTTTGAAATTTTGCTGAAAAATCTTTATGTCACTTTTAAAATATCATAATCAGCTAATAGAATAATAAAAAACGAATCAATTGACCTATTTTTGAACCTTCTAGCATCAAATATTGCAAAGTTATAATCGGTTGTAAAAATCAAAGAATTTTAGGATCATGAGTTTTTTGAAATTTTGCTTAAAAATCTTTATGTAACTTTTAAACTATCATAACCAGATCATAGAATATTCAAAAACGCATCAATTGACCTTTTTTTGAACCTTCTAGCATCAAATATTGCAAAGTTATAATCGGTTGAAAAAATCAAAAAAATTTAGGATCATGAGTTTTTTAAAATTTTGCTGAAAAATCTTTATGTCACTTTTAAAATATCATAATCAGCTAATAGAATAATAAAAAACGAATCAATTGACCTATTTTTGAACCTTCTAGCATCAAATATTGCAAAGTTATAATCGGTTGTAAAAATCAAAGAATTTTAGGATCATGAGTTTTTTGAAATTTTGCTTAAAAATCTTTATGTAACTTTTAAACTATCATAACCAGATCATAGAATATTCAAAAACGCATCAATTGACCTTTTTTTGAACCTTCTAGCATCAAATATTGCAAAGTTATAATCGGTTGTAAAAATCAAAAAATTTTAGGATCATGAGTTTATTGAAATTTTGCTGAAAAATCTTTATGTCACTTTTAAAATATCATAATCAGCTAATAGAATAATCAAAAACGCATTAATTGACCTATATTTGAACCTTCTAGCAGCAAATATTGCAAAGTTATAATCGGTTGAAAAAATCAATAAAATTTAGGATCATGAGTTTTTTGAAATTTTGCTGAAAAATCTTTATGTCACTTTTAAAATATCATAATCAGCTAATAGAATAATCAAAAACGAATCAATTGACCTATTTTTGAACCTTCTAGCATCAAATATTGCAAAGTTATAATCGGTTGTAAAAATCAAAGAATTTTAGGATCATGAGTTTTTTGAAATTTTGCTTAAAAATCTTTATGTAACTTTTAAACTATCATAACCAGATCATAGAATATTCAAAAACGCATCAATTGACCTTTTTTTGAACCTTCTAGCATCAAATATTGCAAAGTTATAATCGGTTGTAAAAATCAAAAAATTTTAGGATCATGAGTTTATTGAAATTTTGCTGAAAAATCTTTATGTCACTTTTAAAATATCATAATCAGCTAATAGAATAATCAAAAACGCATTAATTGACCTATATTTGAACCTTCTAGCAGCAAATATTGCAAAGTTATAATCGGTTGAAAAAATCAATAAAATTTAGGATCATGAGTTTTTTGAAATTTTGCTTAAAAATCTTTATGGAAACAGATTTTCCTATGTATATATTTAACAGGCATAATCATTCTTTCGTTGGAAGATTACACAGCGTGAATGTAAAAATAAAAAGAGACAAGTTTGAACTCTAAGTCTCATCGAATAAAATAAAAACGATTGGAATATGTAAATAACGCCTTTCTTTCGTGGCAAGGAAAGCCCTTGGAATAACGCAGTGATGGGTGCGACTGTTTCTGAGAGCATTTGAAACCTTTTGCTGCTTGAACGATTGGAATGCAAACCGCATTTGCGAAGCAATGCGACTGGCAAACTATTTACCATTGCTTACGTCACTCAATAGTAACTCAAACAAACGATTTTATATATTTTCTTTTCCTCCCATTATGTTTTTTACTCGTTATGTGAGTTACTATAATTTGTGCGCATTAACCAATCATGTAGTGTGACAAATATAACTTTTTTTTTCATAATTCTCTCATTATTATCAAACATTTTTTAATGTCAGCATGTTCATTTAAAAAAAATTGATGGGTCAACGTATTTTAACGTATAACTACAAAGTTAGCAAATTCCGCTGAGAAATTCAATTCTACATGAAATTGTTTTCTTTCTAAATATCTTCATTTATATAATTTTTTTTTGTTTGGCCAAACAATATTTTAATTTAAGAAAAAATTCTTCTAACAATAAAAATTTTTAATATTTAATATTTTCAATCAGTAAAGAAAATTATCTAAATGAAAATGTTTTCGTAATGTTTATTTTGAAGACTTTTGAAAAGTATTTTTGTTCTTTTTATTTATTTAAGAAAAGAGTTGGGGAGTATTTTTCATGAAAGAGACTAAAGCATTTGATTCTTTATTGTATTGGAAAAAATTCGAGTGCTTTGAGAATAATTTTGAAAATATTCTTTCTCAAGCGGAACGTCTATAATACAATAATATGTGACTCAACTGAAAATTATTCAATTTTTTTTCCCCTTTGCTCTTAACAACGTGTCATTAATAATTTAATATTTTTTGACAATTTCTTTTTGGAGAACATATATAATATATTATTCCAACTAAAGTGACTACAACTTTGTTAAATTATTTTATAGTATTTTTTTTCAACGTCTCGTTAAGATTTGGAGCAACGTCGTTTAAATGAAGGTCAACTTTTGTTTTATTATGAAACAAAGTAGTAAAAATTATAATTTTTTCTTGTGCCATAAAAATTTATTTATCAAACCGTTTTTATCAAAGTTAGAAGAAAAAAAATTTTTTTTTGCGCAATTTTCACTTAACACAATTCTATTGATTTTTTAAACAAAATATGAAGAAGAAGTTGTGTGTTTGAAAAATGTATTTGAAAACACTTCTTTTTATTAATAATAATAATTAGCATTCACAGTGGCTGCGGATACAAAATCAACTTTGTTGGAAACAAGAGAAAACTTGATTTTCGAAGGTCGAATAATTTACACTCATATATTATAGAAAAAAAATTTTTTGTTGATTATTACTATATGTAGACATATTTTCTAATAGGAATATATATTAATTACAAGCATTACCATTTTTTTTCTTTAATCATTCTATGATCAATTAAATAAGCCACAAAAACGGTTTGATAAATAAATTTTTATGGCACAAAAATCCGAATTATTAATATAAATTATTCGATCATTTTAATGGAAAAATGTTCTCAGGAACATGGCAAAAAATAAAAAGAAATAGAAGTCAAAGTAGTCTAAAACTGACAAAGAAACTTAAAAAAAGAAAATAAATATAGGCGTAAGAGTGGGGGCAAAATGAGAGTGAGAAAGAGAAACGCAAACTTCTCTCTCACTCTCATTGACCCCACTCCGGCGCTTGCGCTTGCGCTCCTTCTTGATTAAGAATAAGAAGCAAGAATAAACTTGAATTACTTCAGCCAGGAAAACAAAAAGGAAACAATAAATCGAAGAGGAAGAACATTAAACGTAAAACGAGTGAAACATTTCATGTATACATTGTATTAGAAAATATTTTTGTCTTTGAAGAAATTCTAATATATATTTGAGATTAAATTTGTAATAATCGATGTGAGAAAATATCGCGCACAATTGGCATAAAGGATCTGAGCATTCAATAATAGATATTGACAGTAATCAATCGATTGCTGACTAGTTAAAAATCCACGTATTGATAAAGCCTCACAATCAATATATTATTGAGCTCACATGTGTCACACATGTGCATTGAAGACGCTGCTAATTATTGTAAAAATTCTGTTTCAATATCACGAATTAATGACAAATTAATCAATTATAATTCCATCTTATATATTGTAAACAATTTTGTTTGTATAAATAAATAATTCATTAATAACAAAATAATAATAATAATTATTATAATAATAGTTGATATTGGTAACACTATTATTTATTATATGAATATTACATATATTGTTAAAATAATAATTTTTTATATTAAATAATTTTAAAAATGTGTCTTAATTAAATTTCTCGTTACTTTTTAAACAAATCTTGATTATGAAATATACTTCGTGTCTTAAATAAAAAGTTTTTTTTTAAGTATGATTATTATTGCATAATATCTATATGTCATTTATCATTGTGTTTATAAACAATTTTTTTATAAATTGAACGCGATAGTTATGAGAAAATAAGAAATTATTATTTTTAATCGTATATCTTATGCAATACAATACTTAGGTGTATTGTATATTATTTATTGACACATCAAAGAAGCGTTATTTTAAATTTAAGAAGACTCAATACTAGTACATAACCTCAAAAAAAAATTTTTTTGTTTTATTATTACAGCAAATAAAAATATATATCTAATTAAAATTAATTTTACGATAAATTTTGAAAGATTAAATTGTGCATTTTTCAGAGAAAAAAAAATTATTTTCAACCAAAATTTGTTGTCAAATAATAATTATTTAACATTTTGTGTTTTTTGTTTAAAGTTGATGAACAATTATTTAAAAATAATAATTATTTTTATCCAATTTTTATGAACAAAAAGCTTTATTTGCTCTTTTGATCAATCTCTGACAATATTGTAATTTTGTTAAATAATATTTTGTTTAAAAAATATGAAAAAGGTAAATTTTATTTGTTCAATAATTTTTGAATAAAATATTGAGTTGACAAGAATTAACGAACAAAATATTGTAGAGAATATTTCAGAGAGTAAAATGAGCTACATTATTTGTAAAAATTGAATAAAAATTATAATTGTTTACTCTCTAAATCTGAATTTAGTTAAAAATAACTAATTGTTAGTAAACTCTTGGCTGACTTTTTGTTTTAGCAATTAATAAAAAAGAACTAATTATTAATCAAAAAAGAACTAATTATCAGTAAAAAAAGAACTAATTATTAGTAAAAAAAAGAACTAATTATTAGTAAAAAAAAGAACTAATTATTAGTAAAAAATAACTATAGTTATTAGTAAAAAATAACTAATTATTAGTCAAAAATAATTAGTTGTTAATAGAAAAATAAAGAAAAAAAAATAGTGAAATTTGACTAATTGAAGTAGTTACAAAAAAATTATAGTTATTTTAACATAACCTAAAAGTGAATTTAAATAATAATTAGTTATTTCTGACTAAATGACCAGTATAGAAATATTGCCATTTAAATGAGTGACTGACTTTTTGCTATCAAATTAGTTATTTTTAAGTTTTTAACTGATTCAAATTTTAGAGGGAACTTTAAACAAAAAACACAAAAAGTTAATTAATTACTATTTAACAACAAATTTTGTCTCAAAATAATTTTTTTTTTAATTGTACAACTCAATCTTTCCAAAATATATGAAATTATTCCTTATTATAGTTTCATTTGTTATTAAAAACAAGTTTTTAGTTTGAGGTTATGTCAATAGATTGAACTTATTACTCGTTTTTTTCTCAATGTTTAGAATATTTTCATTCCTCGATCTACACCTAGAGAAATGTTTTACTTGAACCAAAAATATAATTTATTTGAGTTAAATAAACGTATATATTAGTCTCATTTACTAAACTATTTATTTGTTTTAAATAAAAATTTTATTTGACACAAGTATAATTTTTATTTGAATCAAATAAATAGTTTAGTTAGCGCTGAGTCAAATATATATCTTTTTCTGGGTGTAGAGTATATCGTTATTTCGATGGTGTATAAATTAATAATAATGTAAAAAATTTGTTAATTTAAAGAGCAAAATTAATTTTTAAAATTAAACTTCATACGAAAAAAAAATTGTATTTATATTGTCAGTTAATTCGTAATATTTTATTTTAGAAAATGATGATTCGTCAGTTATGGAGAATTACTGTTAAATCTTCCTTTACAGATAATAAGTTATCTAAATAAAAATTGTCACTGCGAATTGCACAATTATCAAATATGTTACCTACAATTTTCCCAATTCCCAGGTATAGAGAAAATTTCGTTAAAAATTAATACATTTTTAGTTTTATTATATAATTTTCAAATAAATTAATTAAATTAATATTTAATTAATTTATAAACTCAATAAACGATTTTCTATGATGGAAAAAAATTTTTTTTAAACAAATTTAAAAGTAATTTGTACATATTTAAAATTTTATTCAATATGTCCTTCACTTATTGTTTTTCTTTTCTTTTCTTTCCTTAAATCCTTAAAATTTCTTAGTTCGATTGTTTTTTCTCGAAAAAAAAAGAAAAAAACTCTCACTTTGTATTCTATTTTTTTTTTCACAAAAGCAAGGCTCACAAATTTTTACTTCCCGTCATGAAAATTATATGATAAAAACAATTTTCCTACATTCAAGGCAATTTCCTGGTTTATAAAAAAACTGCTAAAAATGTCTGACAATGTGTAAACAATTTTTAGCTTTTTTTTTGTTTATTTAATAGAGAAAGACGTTTTGAAACATGATTTAGAAAAACATAATAAAATATATTGAAATAAAAATAACTGGTATTGTTTTTTTCTGCCTTAAAGACGTCATGAATTCCTTAATAAGAAGCGTCTGCGTAAAGAATATTTATGTTAAAATTGATTTTTTATCCTTGAATAAATAATTTATCCTCGCATTTAAATCCCTGGCACTTGGCACTAAAATTCTAATTTGAAAAAGTGGAACTAGATTTCACTTTTTTTTTTTTTTAAACAATAGGCTATGAAAATTTTTTCTTTTTTTGAATAAATCAAGGTTTAGCATCAATTGCACTTTCTATATATGGAAAATTGAAAATAATTTTATAGTATCTCTAGTGATCTCACAGCAGCATCCGTCTGGATATTTTTTATTCCGCTAGAGAGATGAGAATTGTTAACAAGTTGGGTAAGAAAAAAAAAATTCTTTTTCCTACAAGTTTCACATAAAAGTTGTTTTCCTTGTTTCGTGGTTAAATCGAGAAAGGAGAAATTTCATTGGTCAATAAAGACGCGCTGCGTATTGTGTATATATATTGGAATCCAAAAGGGATTTACTCCTACGGTTGGTAGCCATTTCAATGGGCTTGTAGGCATCACGGTTTATTCTCCGCTTAACGGTTCACAATCACTTCGATGATGAAAAACCAATTGCCAATATAAAGATGGATAATGAGGTCGAAGTTAAATGTTGAATTTCGCGCACTCACCTATTTTTAGAAATGCGATTCGCGTGTTCCTTTTCTTTTTTTCTTTATTTTGATGAAATCCTTTTTCTTGATGGAGAATTATATAAATCCTTAAAATCGTCTAAACCGTTTGGATGAATGCTTGAATTTTTCTTTCTTTTTTTTTCTTAGCGGATAGACTTTTTTCCAATCACATACATACACTGAGTCGAGTTTCGTGGTATTTTTCAAACTACGTTTCTACGTTGTCGACTAAGACTTTGAAGCTGATAGAAGGTGAAGGAGTGGGGATCAGTGGGCCCCCAAGCCCAACGTTCACAGGTGGAGGGGATCGAAGATTATTCCAGGTGAAACTATCCAATAATGCTCCTTCTGCTGACATCTGTTGGATACCCAAAGAATTGTGTATTTTACTACATAATATTATTTTTATAAGAAAAAAAAACCAATCACAGTAAAAAAAAAATTAGCAATATTTTTTTTTCCGTGTAAATTGAATTTCTAAGTTTTCAATATTACTGATCAATAAAAATTACAAAGTTTTTTGTTCAGATTGCTGATTAGTAACCCAAAAAGATGGAACAAAAAAATTCAAAATGGCTGATCCAATATGTCGGATGACAGGAAACTTAAAAAGTCCATGAAATACAATAATTCTTTTTTTTTTTTGCTTTAACGGAATGAATCATTAAATTAATATAGAGTTACGAAAGAATCACTAATTAAAAATTAAAATTTATGTCAAAAAAAACCTTTAAAAAATTAATCAATATTTCTGTACCTATTACTAAAAAAAAAAAAGGTTTTCATTTTTGGACAAAAAAGAGAAAATGATTCACTGAATTTTCAGACTGTACTAAAAGCAGAAATTTGACTATTACAAAAATTTTTTGCTTTTGAATAATAATAATAATCAATGTAAAATTTTCTCTGATAGAAAAAAATTATTGTAAATAATCAAATGTATTTGAAATTGTCAGAAATCATTTAGTTAACGTATGTTGAAAATGTAGTAATGGGGATCATTTTAAGTTTTCTATATAAACATTTGTTGATAAAAGAGGAATCGTGATTAATTTTTGTGTTCTACAGTTTACAGTTTTCTTCACATAAAATTCGTATGAGGTATTTTAAAAAAATTTTATTTTGTTCTTTTTATATTATTAATTTTATTATAATTTTTATTATTATTATTATTATTAAAAAATAAACAAATAAAACCGTTACAAATTATATTATTTATTACAATAAATTATATATGTAATGTATTTAATACATTTTATTTTTAAGCAATGTAGTAATTATTCATTAAAATTTAATCAATTTAAAAAATCCTTTCTAAAAAAAGACACTTCGAGAAAATCGAAAAACTCGAATGATGGTACACGCTTAGTATTTGCAATAATGTGAATTCAAATGAATGAATTTTTAAATCTAAATTAATTTTTTACGCTTCTGTTATTAATTATATTCATGAAAATGAATATCCAAATTATAAATTATGTGATATTATTATTAATTGAACTTTATTTAAGAAAATAAGTTAAATTAAAAATAGTGACATAAAATTTTGATTTTAAAATATCTACATATTTATTATTTTATAAATTTACATAATTGTTATATAATAACAATCTTTTATAAAATAATAACAATTATTACATGACAACAGTTCATCATTGAAAAAAATTTACATAATTTTTTGTAATTTAAGAAATAAAGTTACTTTAAAATAATAAAAATACTATTATTTCTAATTTCTTTTAAATAAGAAAAGTTTAGTAAGATATGAATAAAAGAACAAGATGAAAAATTATGTTACAATTTTTAAATTAAAAAAAACATGTTAAATGGAAATAGGGAAGCAACGTAGTCGACCACGAAGCGGTCGACGGAGGCGCTAGTG
>JUFY01026494.1:0-11875 GCA_001855655.1 Leptopilina clavipes | reverse complement strand
GACACATGATTGCCGCTTTTACAGATCGGTGCCACCGCTCAATCATACCGTTGGATGCGGGATGATAAGCGGTGGTCCGAATCTTTTTGCAGCCAAGCAGATTGACAAGACTTTTCATGAGTCGCGACTCGAATTGAGTTCCCTGATCTGTCGTAATGACGTCAGGGACTCCAAATCGGGAAATCCAATTGTCGAACAGAGCTCTTGTTACTGTTTCAGCACTAATATCGCGTAAAGGAATTGCTTCGGTCCAGCGGGAGAAACGGTCGATCATAGTGAGCAAATACGTGAAACCTTCGCTAATCGGAAGAGGTCCGACGATATCGGTGTGTAAGTGTTTGAAACGTGATTCAGGTGGGGTAAAGTGTGCCGGTTTCATGTGTGTGTGTCGGGTTATCTTAGACGATTGACAATCAATGCATGACCTTGCCCAAAGGGTAATATCCCTGTTCATTGAGGGCCATACGAATTTTCTCTGAATTAATTTTCTTGTTGCATTGATACCGGGATGTGCGGGTAAATGATAAGTGTCAAAAATACGTCTGCGCAATGACAACGGAACAAACGGTCTAAGACAGTCGAAGTAAGAATCACAAATGATAGATGTTTGATTTGGGCCGAAAACTACCTTTTTTAATTTGAGATCTGTTTTTTTAAAATTTAGATATTCTTCAAGTTCTTTATCCTGATTCTGTGCTTGAGCCAGATCTTCTAAATCGAATTGACAAGGAGTAATAACAGCTTCGACACGAGAAAGAGTGTCGGCCACTACATTATTTTCTCCTGAAATGTGCTCGATTTGAGTGGTGTATTGGGAAATGAAGGATATCTGACGTTGTTGTCTCAAATTGGTTTTGTCGTTTTTTTGTGAAAAAGCATAAATTAATGGCTTGTGGTCAGTCACGATTTTAAATGTGCAAGCACGTAAGAAATATTCGAAATGTTTTATCGCTTTAAAAATTGCTGTCAATTCTCTATCGTATGCGCTATATCTCGATTCGGCTGGAGTTAGTTTTTTTGAGAAAAATGCTAAGGGTTCCCAAGTGTCTTTTAAACGTTGTTCTAACACGGCACCTATTCCTGTATCGGAAGCATCTGTTACTAATCTAACCTGAGCACCACTTGCCGGGTGAACTATCATAGCTGCATTTGCGAGTTCGCTTTTTATCATTTCGAATGCACTTTCAGTTTCAGTGTCCCATGGGATTAAACGCTTGTCTCGCTTTTTTGAATTGTGGAGAAAAATTGACAGTGGAGCTTGATGTTTTGCTGCATTTTTTAAACAACGGCGATAGAAATTGACCATGCCTAAAAATCGGCGAAGGTCAGAAACCGTTTTCGGTTTAGGAAAATTAACTAATGCGTCAACTTTTTGTGTTGTTGGCCTAATGCCATCTTTGTTAATTAAATAACCCAAAAACTCGATCTCAGTCTTTCCGAATTCACATTTAGAGGGATTTATTCGAAGATTGTATTTTTTTAAACGATTGAGAACTATTTCGATGTGCTTTCTGTATTCGAATTTATTGCAAGAAGAAATTAATATATCGTCAATGTATACAAAAACGAATTTTAGATTCTCGAGTGCCTTGTTGATATATCTCTGGAAAGTTTGACCTGCATTTCGCAAACCAAAAGTAGCTACAGTGTATTCAAAGAGGCCGAACGGCGTGATGACAGCCGTTTTCGGTATGTCCTCTGGAGCTATGGGAATTTGGTGGTAAGCCAAATGCAGATCCAACTTCGAGAACATCTTTTTTCCATGTAAATTGGCCGATACATCGTGAAGATGTGGGACAGGATATCTGTCGGGGATTGTTTGGGCATTTACGCGCCTGAAATCGCCACAAATGCGCCAAGTCCCATCTTTTTTAAGTTTCATTAGTATCGGTGTTGCCCAAGGGCTGCTAGAAGGCCTACAAATACCGAGTTTTACCATTTTTTCGAATTGTTCTCTCGCAATTTTAAGTTTATCGGGTGGAAGGCGACGTGCACGCTGAGCAGCAGGAGGGCCAAAAGTGTGTATATGATGAAATACACCCTGTGCTTTTACGATAACTTCCTGTGCTATTCTAGTTACTTCTGGGAATTTTTGTAGAATGTCACCAAATGGATTGTTGCTGTCGATTGCGCTAATACCAGTCAAGGAAGGCATTCTCAGTTCGCCCCTAATACCAATCTTAGTTTTCGAATCGAACAAATTCCGGTTTTTTAAATCCACAATCAACCCGAAGTAAGAGAGGAGGTCGGCACCAATTATCGGTTTTGGCACGTTAGCTACACAGAAATTCCAATCGAAATCCCTTTTCAATCCCAAATTTAAATTTAAAGACTCTTCGCCAAAAGTTGCTATTTTAGAATTATTTGCGGCATATAAAAACATATCGGATTTATTGCGCCTGCGTAAATAAGAGAAGGGAATAATCGACAAGTTGGATCCAGTGTCCACTAAAAATGTCCAACCAGATCGAGTATCGGTGATGTGGAGACGACGAGATTCATTACCGACAGCGTTCGTCTCCGTTCGATGTCGGCAATTTATTTTCCCGAATTTTCATAATAATTGTGTGACTCGCGATTTGCTGGGCAACATCGTTCGTTTTCTGATTGAGAACGACATGAAGAACGAGAGCGATCATGATAAGGGCTAGAACTGCGAAATCGATCATGTGAGTGGCTACGATTGTGATAATGATTGTGCGAGAAAGAATTTCTGCCCGGAGTGTAGTTTCGATAATACGATCTGCCTCTGCCTCCGCGTCTGTACCCTCGAGAACGATTAAATGGACGACCGCGACCTCTACCTCGATGGTTATTATTCCAATTGTTTCGTTTAAGGTCTCGTGATTTTCTACCGTTTGATTCCTCAAATTTTGATTTCAGGGATGCTACTTCTTTGGTCAGGGTTTCGATTTCATCCTCTTTTGTTGGCAGGGTGGATCCCTCGAAACCGCTGCGTTTGTTGCATTGGCTAAACGATCGACCTCCGCCAACTTATCAGCCCTCTCAGCAATTTCATTTAAGGAGATGTTACCACTAGATGTAAGTACCAACTGATGTTGGTGTGGCAATTTTGATAGAAAAATTGTTTTTAGGACTTCCTCTCTACAGCTACCCGAATTAAGGGCTCTCAAACGGGTCAAAATTTGAGTGGGTTTACCACTAGCTAAAACGTCTCCATGAATCAATTGGAAAACTCGAGTTTCGCTTGAAATTGAATGATGTGAAATAATACCATTTTTTAACTGACTGTATGTATCGTCAGGTTTAACCTCCGCCATTACAATGTCCCTAACACAGCTAAGTACCTCTGAGCTTAATTGAGACATAACTAATTGTGCTCGCGCTTGGTCAGTTGTTATTTTATACCTGTCAAAAATTGACTCAATTTGAGCAAACCACATTTCTGAATCACTCGCGCAAAATGGAGGAAGTTTAATTTGAGTAATGTGTCCATGATTAAAATTAATAGTATTATCAAGATTATGTATTGGGGTAGACGGTCCGCCATTGGCATTTGTCGAAAAGTTTAAAGTGTTATAACCGGACTCGCGGGATGATTGCGCTGTGTTGCGTTCCTGAATCGTGGCTATTTCGCGTTCGCGTTTTGCTAATTCTTGAGCTTGCTTATTTAATTCTTTTTCGCGTGTTTTAATTGCTTGTAGTCGATTAATAGATTCTGCTTCGAGTGATGCTGCTGAATCCATCTTTTGTTGTAATTCCCGACTGCGTTGTTCCCTGAGCGCGTTTTGTTCTTTTTCGTGTTTTTCCGCAGCTGCGCACCGATTATTGAACTCGCGTTCGCGTTGTTCCAATGCTGATTGCATTGCAGCAAATTGTTCTCGAGTCAACGACATTTTGTACGATATTAAGTTGAAATTATTAAAATTTAAAAATTAAAATTAAATCGGTAACTCCCAAAAGCAAATAAAATATTTTAAAAAATGCGCGTAGGTCCCAAGAGGGTGAGGTGTATAAAAAAAAAATTAATTGTAAGCGATACGCGAGAGAGATCACCAAGTTTTAAGTGGGTTGTTTTTAAAGTTAAATGTCGAGAAAAAAAAAAATTTTAGAAATTTAATAAGTCAAGTGTGACATCATTTGTCAATTTTTATATAATATAAGAAAATTTTACTCATTTGATGAAGCATTAGATAATAAAGAGAAATGTTCACAGAATAAGACCATGGATTATACAACACATAAGACGATTACAACGAATAATTTTATATTTTGTTTTTTATTTCAAAATTTCTCAAATTTCTAGAAAAACGGTTCAAGACGCACGACTAGTGATCGGAGCAAAAAAATATTCGCAATGTAAATTATTATTTGAATTGTTTAAACCAAATGACGCACGACCAGTGATCGGAGCAAAAAAATATTCGCAATGTAAATTATTATTTGAATTGTTTAAACCAAATGTTGTTAAGTGAGAAATAAAGTTTAAATGTTTATTAAATATTGTTTATTATTGTAAATGTAATAATTGAAGTATTGACAGTTCATATGATTTTTGTTTATAACAATCATGAAGCAATGACGATTAAAACTAGCGCAAAATTTTATCGCATCGCTATCTTGAATATTCGAAGTTCGTAAAAGTATTGAATCACATTACACATGTCACTCTATACGCTCCTGACTATGGTATATATATATTGTATACGTACAGTGTTACGAAGAAAAAAAAAATTTATTTTCTTGGAAAAATCGAATTAATTTGCATTTCTTGGTATCTTGAATACAAGTGGGGATTAATCTTGATTAAGATACGAAATTCAAAAATGCGATTTTTTATGAAAATTTGAATAGTTAATTATTGATTTAGCATGATATGTTTTTTTTTTTTTTTGTAAAATTTATATTTTTTTTTTTTTTTGTAAAATTTATATATGCTATAGATTTTACTCCGAATTTTAGTGAAAATATTTATTCAAAATGAAAACTTATCATGACGCAAATATATAAATATTTTTATTTACTCGTAAGGTTTGGAATAATTGCCTCGATCACTGGTCGCGCTCCGATAATTATTTTACTCACACATGTTAAATTTATTTACTTTGTTAGCAAAAAATCTATTGTTCATTATAATTAAAATTTTAATTTGTGAATTTAAGCAAAAGAAAAATTAATGCTTGCACCGTTTTTTATCTTGAAAAATGCGCGTTATTGAAAAGTTTGTAAAAATTTAAAATCACTTTAGCAAAACAAAAAAAAAAAAATATATGACAAATACCTTGAACATTAATGAAGCGTTCTTACAAATTATCGTGAAGATTCCGTGTTGCAATATGTCGATGATCAGGAAATCTCCAGGAAACCTCTCCGTTGAAGATGATGTTGAAAATGCAAAATGGCGTCGGAGTGAGAATCGCCGGAAATTGATTAAAAAATGTTAAATTTCCTTCTCGATGTCGTCTACGACGTTTGAAAATCTGGCAGGGTAGTCCAGGATATGACTGCTTGGCTCTGAATTGGCTGCTTGGCTCTAAATTGGCTGCTTGTCTCCGAATTCTCTCCAGGCGTCCATCAACCGGCTTCCGGAATTCACTTCCGGTGTTGCTCCCTCGTTGGTTTCATGATTAAATTCTGTGATTTTTAGTTGAAAATATCTCTTTTTGTGTATGAGAGAATTTTTACTGCGACTGTATCCTGGATTTGGCTCGACCAGGACGGCGATGGAAAAGTTTTCCGGTGTGGTATAAGAAATCACGTGGTTATGTGAGACTTGTAAAAATTGTGAGAAAAAAATGTAGAAAAATTTAGATCTTCTCGTGGAAACTTGTTGTAAAAATTGTTTCTGGTTTTATTGTTCAGAAGAACTGGTTTTTTCTTGGTGGATGTCCAAGATGTGGTTAGATAGAAATTGGTGATTGCCATGCGGTCGGTGAGAGCGTCCTTCGACGAGTCCAAGTTTGGGGTCACCAGTATGGGATTATTTGGGTTCAGATAATCCGAATTCCAAATGACTATAGTCAGAAGTGCGTCGACCGGATTAATGAATTGAATAGACAGATGATTCCTCTTAGATCATTTATTGTACACCAATATACATCTCACAGTAATGAGACACCACCATCTTCTCTCACACCACTTAAAAGCCACACCAAGCCTAGCCGACAGCAGATACGCTTCTATCTGAACAGCTGTACGGTCTTCACACGGCGACCACAGGTTAGGTTAGGGAAAAGAGAGGGGTGGCCTCAAGGCGCACCCACAATATTCTTCTCAGATAACAGTAGGCTTCCAATAACCTTACAGTAACCTTACAACAAGTTTATATATGTGACGCTCCACGAAAGAAGGGTCCCATCCTGACAACAATTTATAGGTTATATTTAGAAAAGTTTTTGCTTGATTTAAGATTCATTTTTAATTATCTGTAGTCAAAAACAGTTTTTATTAATTATTTTATATACTTAATAATTAATAAAAACTGTTTTTGATTACAGATAATTAAAAATGAATCTTAAATCAAGCAAAAACTTTTCTAAATATAACCTATAAATTGTTGTCACGATAGGTCCCTTCTTTCGTAGAGCGTCACATATAACCTTACTATAAGCTGACAGGTAACCTTACTATAAGCTTACAGGTAACCTTACAGTAAGCTTACCACAACCTTACCATGACCTTACCGTGTAACCTTACCATGATCTTACCGTATAAGCTTACCATGGACTTACTCTGTAAGCTTACTGTAAGGCGGAACTTTTGTGATTACCGTGTGCCTACTACAGGTATACGCTGTAACCTTACAAGCCACACGAATAAGCTTACAGTATCCTTACAGCTATACGTCGTGCTGTGTGGGATGTTGACGATATGTTAGTATCAGTGGCTGAAATAGACTCTCTAATTTCTGGTCAAGTCTCTACTGATCGGAGGAGTGACCCTAGTTATACCTCTGTAGTATCCACCCCTAAGGGAAAGAAATCGTCTAAGCAGGGACCAGGGCGGCTCAGAAAGATTTCACGCCTTGAACCAGGTGAAAATAGTGGCAGCCGATCTATAGACGAGTTCCTGAGTTCAGTGACATCTCTCAATCAGAGTGGTGACACTGTGAAGAAAAAAGACTTACAGTCTAAGCGGTTGGAACCATCTGAGAAGATATAGCAGTGACCTGCATCCCCTGAATCGGACTCATCATTTGTGGAAGAGGTCTCGCAAACCAAGATCTTTTTTTGGAACTGCAATGGTGCTAAAAATTTTTTAGACCTTGCAAGTTATGTGTCTAAGAAGGATATTGTTTGCTTTGTGGAGACCTGGTCTGCTAATCCTGGATTAGAGTTTGGTCGTGCATGTGGTTTTAGCTCTATTGTTTCACCTGCTGTCAAAACTGCAGTTTATGGTAGAGCTAAAGGAGGCCTTTTACTTGCTTATAATAATTTTTTATATAAAGCTAACGTATTATCAATTTTACCTGATCATGTTTTTGTAAAACTGCCTTCGGACATGATTACTTTTATTCTGGGACTAATTTATATTCCTCCTGCTTCAATTATTGAAAATTTTTTAGATGATTTAAATTTAATCTTGTCTTCTTTGAGAATTAAATTTCCTAATTTAGCGTTAATAATAGGAGGTGATTTTAATTGTAGATTGGCGGAATTGAATCAATTGAACTTCGAACTTTTTGAGATGTCTAACTTTAAACCGGATACATTCTCTTTAGATAAATGTACAAATTTTAGAGGTAGAAGGCTGGTCGATTTTATGGAGACTGAGAATTTTGTTCTGCTGAATGGTCGCTCCTGTTCGGATTTACCGGCTATTTTTACTTTCAATGGCGTTCAGGGATTCAGTGTAATTGATCTTGTTTGGTGCTCTCTCGATGCCTTGTCACTCTTTAGTGATTTGCGAGTGCTTCCAGTCGTCACTCTCTCAGATCATTTGCCCGCGGTTTTGTACAGTGCATCTCCACTTTCTATAAAAAGTGATAAATCTCAAGGTACATGTAAAATAAAATTTAATAAGAATAAAGCTGATAAATTTTTTCAAGCTATGGCAATGAGAAGCGAGGTGGGCGATTTAGACCAAAGCGTGGATGGCTTAAATTCCACCCTAACCACTGTAGTCGCAAAAACAGCAGACGAACTGGGAATGTGTAAATCGTTTAATGTATTTTCTAATGTAAAAAACAAACCTTAGTTTGATCGTGAGTGCAGAGAGGCGAGGCACCAAGTTGCGGTTGCACTAAGGCGTGCAAGAGAGAACGCGTTTTCTAGCGAAACTAGAGTTGTTTATCTGCCACAAAAAAATAATTTACAGTCGATTTAAAGCGTAAAAAAGAGATTATCAAGATGATATTATTCAGAAATTGGCTAATTGTAAAGGATCTTCACAATTCTGGAAAACAGTTAACTCTGTTAAGCCTAGAAAGCCTCTCTGCTCTGATATCGATTTACCACAGTGGCATGAATTTCTTTTGTTTTCTTATCCTAAGATTACATATAATTTGCAAATAGAAACGAATTTTTTGAATATATCTCATCCACTTTTAGACGATTATATTACCACAGAAGAAATTATTAAATGTTTAGTGCGTTGTAAGAATGGTAAGGCTCCTGGTGTTGGCGGTATCAATTATGATTTTTATAAAAATTTGCCGCAAAACTGGATTTTCTTTATAGAAACTCTTTTTAATAAAATTCTGACATCTGAAACAATCCCGCAAGACTGGGGCAAGCTCGCTTGCTCTATGCTCTATAAAAAGGGAGAGATTGATGATCCCGATAACTACAGACCGATCATACTGGTGAGCTGTGTGGCAAAAATTTTGACACAGCTCATTTGTGACCGCCTTGTGGCTTGGGCTTTTGAATTGAATTTAATTCCGAAATCACAGTCTGGCTTTAGAAGGGGTCGGGGTTGTACAGACAATCCTTTTTCGCTTTTGTCATTAATTCAAATTCATTTAAGTAGACCGAAGACTGCAGTATACGCACTATTTATTGATTTCAAAGGAGGCTTCCCTTCTGTCTCGCACCATCTTCTGTGGACGAAACTGCATAAATTTGGCCTTAGCACAAGGACTATTAATATTTTAAAGAATTTTTACTCGATTGCCAACACATGTATTAAAACTGACAAAGGTTGTACTGAGTTTGTAAAGGTCACGAGGGGAGTTCTGCAGGGTGAGGTCCTTAGTCTATATCTATGTCTTTTATTTATTAGTAACTTTGAAAAATATCTTATCTACTGTGGTTGTAGAGGACTTTCATTAAGTAGTAATGAGGAAATTTTAATGTTGGGATATGCTGACGACTACGTCTTTCTGTCGGACTCCTCTGTTGAGTTGAACAGAAAATTGAAAGCTCTCCACTCTTACTGTAAAATTAACAATTTGTCTGTAAATACTTCTAAAATTAAAGTGGTTGTTTTTGCAAGGTCTGGAAACTCTTCAGCGAGAAGATTCAATTCTTTTGCTTTTGGCGAGGATGAGCGTATAGAAGTGGTTAAGCAATATAACTACCTGGGTGTTGTTTTTACAAATTCCGGCTCCTTCTCTCCGGCAGCAAGTGGGGCAATATGTTTGGCTAAATCGGTGATCCGTGGAATTTTGAATACCATTCACTCGTAGGGGGCGGAAACTTGGAACACTTATCAGAAGCTTTCCGATAGTTTGGCTCTCAGCGCTTTGTTCTACGGAGTCCAGATTTGGGGCTTGAACCACTTGGATAGTCTAGAGAGTGTCCAACTCTTCTTCATAAAGAGGCTTTTGTTGTTGCCTATTAACACTTCAAACTACGCTGTTAGATTGGAAACGGGATCCCTTGGTGTTGCATTTAAGGTCTTGTCCCTTACATTAAACTAAGTTTATAAAATTTCTTTAATGGATAATTCGAGGTATCCTAGATTGTGTTTTGACAGACTTAGAATGATAGCACTGAGGAATCCTGTTGGGAGTTTTAATTTGTTTTTCAGTTTAAGGGTTTTCTTTGCGGGAGATGAAATGAGTGAATTGTGGTCTGAACTTTCTCTGAACTCTGTGGGTGCAATGAGGGATACGATTTTGAAGAGTTATAAGCGTTGTCTCAAGTCCCGCTATATTGAACATCTGACTGTTTCTAAAAGTTATCTTACCTCAAGACTTCCACTTTTTTACAAAAGAATTTTTGCACAGATCAGACTATTGAATAAGCATTGTTGCAGAATTTGTATGGGTCAATTTTCATATTTATTTTCAAGCGAAAAGATTTGTCCGTCTTGCGGTTGGGAAGAAGAGAGATACCACACATTTTATATAATTGTCCAGCGTGCGCCCATTTGTGTGAATCGTTTTTAACAGAGCAGAATAAATGCGGACGTTTCGACTTGTTTGATATTTTATCGTTAAATAATGTACAGTGTATTAAAAGTTTTGTTAAGTTGGTGTCTGTTTTATTGTCCGATCGTTATACTTCTTAGAGGCTTTTTTACTTTTTGTTTTCTCTTTTATACTCATTCTGCCTATGCGACCTTTGGGATCTTTCTTCTTTTTCTGCGCAAAATAAATCATTTTTGAGGCTCTAAGGCTTTTCCCGCTTGTTAGTACTATATGTTATAGAACAAGCGTATCCAACAATTTCTTGTACAATTTTTTATTACAATAAGTAGATCATGTAAAAATATAATTGTTGGAAATAAATTAAATTAAATAAATCGATTGGTTTGTAGTTTTTGAAAGGTGGTAAAGTTTTGTGTTTGATTTATAGTGGTTTTTATTTATAATACGGAAATTTTGAAGTGGAATATCGCGTTAGAAGTAGGTTGTTTACCTTTCTTCTCCGCGGAGAAATAAGGTTAGCGGCGAAAACCTTTATGTAGTTTTTTTTTCACTGAGTGTAATTTGTTGTTTCCTTCATCAAATCTTGGTCTGTTTTTCTATCTAGTGTTTATTTATATTAGTGAAGATCAGTGTAGTGGATTTTTGTTATTTTTACAACGATTGGGGATTTTTATTTCTGCAGTTTTTTGAGGATATTCCAAATCCTCTCTTTTTTTGCTTGGTGAGTTTTTGCAAATTTCCTTTTATATTTCGAGTAGATTCCCATAATAAATTATGGATTTAAATGTTAGAGGTGGCATCACTGAACGTGATTCTTTGCCGCAAAATGAAGGAGAGCCGCCAAAAAAAATCAAGAAACCACCTACATGTTTTCAGGAATCTTGGTTTGACGACTTTCCTTCATGGAGAGAATGGTTAATTAGAGTAGCCGATGAAACAAAATTTCAATGTAAAGTTTGTTCTAGAATAATGATTTGTGGAAAAACACAAGTTATAAGACATGAGTCTTCTTCAATTCACCAGAAAAATATGCAATTATATGAGAAATCCAAATATTTTGGTATTGATTTAAATAAAAATGAATTGGCTACTCTAATTACTAATTGCAACGATGATAAGGTTGTTGCAGTAACTAATCAGGGAAATGTAGAAATGGTAGAAAATGAAGATTCTCAGTTTTTTAAAAATACTTTAAATGTAGATTCATCTGATTCTTTGACTTTGGATGAAAAAGTAAAAACATCTGAAATTAGAATTACAGCTTTATTTGTAGAGCATAATATTCATTTTAGTGTTTTTTCGCAAGTAATTTAACTTTTTAAGGATATAGAATATAAATTGATATATAAAGCTGTAAAATTAGGTCGGACAAAAATGACTGCAATCGCAAATAATGTTCTTTCCACAGTTGAGGAAAATCGAATCAGCGATATTTTAAAGAAAACACCTTTTTCAGTTTATGTTGACAAGGCCAGTGACATAAGCAATGAGAAGTGGTTACAGATATTACTTAGATATGTAGAGCCAAACACATTTCAGATCAGAGTAGAGTTAATGCAACAAATTAATTTAGATGCAACTGACTGTTCTGCTGCAGCT
>JUFY01026492.1:0-10832 GCA_001855655.1 Leptopilina clavipes | reverse complement strand
ATATATATTGTTTATGTGATGTAGGTATTAAAAAATTTTCTTAATATTAAACTTATTTCCTACTAGAGCCCAAAACTGTAAAAAATTGTAAAATTATTAATACATTATTAATATGACTTTTAAAACTATTATTTTTTGGGTATATCTTTCGTCCCTTTTTGGTCCCCTTTTTCAGAAAAAAAATTCCCCTTTTCCCCTTTTTTGAGGATAAAAGGTACTTGTGATGCCTGGGAACGTTTCTAAAACATTCCTAAAACGTTCCTAAAACGTCCTCTTTGTCAATTAGCATATGAATTGACATTGCATGAGTGGGTACTTTATGGTACAATTAAATAATCTTGCGTATATTAAAACCTAACGTTTTATTAATTATATTTACACAATAATTAACATATTAGAAAAGATAGCTATCAAAAATAAGTCCTAATTTGATATTTGCAAAAATGCTATAATGTCTACAAGCATTCATAAAAATAATTTTAAAGCGAAAAATGTGGAACGTTTTTAAAACGTTCTAAAAACGTTCCTAAAACGTCTTTTTTGTTAATTGACATCTGAATTGACATTGCATGAGTGAGTATTTTATGGTACAATTAAATAATCTTACTTATATTAAAACCTAACGATTTATTAATTATATTTACACAATAATTAACATATTAGAGAAGATAACTATCAAAAATAATTCCTAATTAGATATTTGCAAAAACGCTATAATGTCTACAATCATTCATAAAAATAATTTTAAAGCGAAAAGTGTGAAACGTTCCTAAAACGTTCTAAAAACATTTCTAAAACGTCCTGTTTGTCAATTGACTTCTGATTTGACATTACGTGAGTAATTTATTTTACAATTAAATATTATTTTTATGAATATTAGGACCTTACTGAAAAAAAACACATGTAAATACACGTGTATTTACATGTGTATATACACGTATAAATACACGTGTATTTATATGTGTTTAATTTTTAATTTTTTTTTAATATTTATATATAGAAAAATATGTACATGTATAATTATACGTGTTTTTACAAGTATAAATACACATGTAAATACACGTGTATTTATACTTTGCCACTTTGCAAATTTTTATTAAATGAATGTAGTTAAAATACCGTAGCACCTAAGCTATAGTTGTCTCTGGGAAAAAGTAGCGTATTTAGACAACCTTTCAAACAATCCAAGATTGAATAAAATTCGTTCACTTAGTCTATCACTACAATGCAAAAACCCTTAATATGGCCGTCTTACCCTACTTATGAATATTAAAATTAAAATTATTTATAAACTATATTTACTTAATAATTAATATTTTAGTAAAGATAATTATCAAAAATTAGTCATGATTATATATTTGAAAAAACTATATATCTACGATCATGTATATAAAAAAATTTTTAAGCGACAAGTGTGAAACGTTTTCAAAACGTTCCTAAAACGTTCCTAAAACGTCCTCTTTCTGAATTGGCATCTGAATTGACATTGCATGAGTGAGTTATTTATTGTACAATTAAATAATCTTACTTATATTAAAACCTACATTTTTTACTAATTATATGCCAAAACGCTATAATGTGTACAATCATTCATAAAAATAATTTTGAAGCGAAAAGTGTGGAACGTTTTTAAAACGTTACTAAATCGTCCTCTTTGTTAAGGGGGAGAAAATAGGTGTAGGACGGCGTTTTTTAAGTGATTTTTATGAATTTTTTTAATACGTAAGGAGTTTATATAATTTATTGCTATTGTAAGGTTAATTTATACACATATCGAAGAGTATCTTTTGATAATTTTTAAACATTTTCTTTAAAAATTAATAATGATATCTGCTGTTGCACATTGTATGTCGCTTAAGGCCAACGCAGAATAGATTTCGGGAAACTCGTTCGCGAACGTCAATCATGAGATAGAGAAAGAACACAAATATATCGCTATCCTTTTCTTTTTCATGTTTGACGTTCGCGAACTTATTGTGCTTAGGCCTTTACTCGTCTTAGCTCACCCGTACATTCACCCGGACATCACAATTTTTATCTGAAATTAATTGTACAAAGGATATACTTTTTTTATCTGTATATCTTTTAGGTGAACCTCAAAAAAAAAAAAAAGTAAATAATTATTTTTTGGAGAGGTGTGAACAAAAAACATGCTTTTTTACCATTTTTTCATACAATTTTTTATTACAAAAACCAAAATTGAACAAAGATATTGTTTAGGATTGAGCTTCAAATAGAGCGTATTTATATAACGAAACTACATGCTGAATTTCACAATGATTAATTAAAAACTTGTCAAGCTAGAGTGTACACAATTTCGAAAAAGTCGTTTCGAGAATCAGGCACTTCGGAAATTCTTGATAATTCTTGCAAATAAAGTGGTTATGAGTTACACATGAAAAAAACTGAAAATGTCATTACCGTGAGACGTACCAAAATGTCACTACCGTGGCACAATTCTTGGATATGGCTCCTTTATCACGTTGTTCTTGTAAACTGAGTTTCAATAAATACACAGAAAAGTAAAAACTGTTTAAGTAAATATTTTTCATGTGTATGTGGTTGAATTTAACCTAGGGTGTTTACGAGGTACACGCTGTGAGCGCTCTGAGAATGGGACAAGCTCTTCTAAACGCATTGATTAGAAAAAGATACATTTATGCTCACAGCGCTTACAGGATGTAGCTCGGAAACACCCCTATTATTTAACCCCTTCAGTGTCACTGACGCCTATATGCGTCATACCTAAACTTGGACAGGAGAATCGCGTGACGCCTATGATAAAAATCATATTTTTTCTTTATAAATTCGCTTGAGATTAGTTACTCGGTGGTTTTTGGGGTCGCTGATTACGAATCCGATGTCAGTTTTTTAAAACTCAAAATGTCGGATCCAAGATGGTGGACGATTTTTAAAAAATTGATCGGATATACTCGAAATTAGTTACTTGGGAGTTTTTAGAGTCGCTGCGGTTCGAATCGAATTTCGAGTCAATGCAAAATTCGAGTTTTTGCACAGCTCTAATAAACACTATAATGTCTACTATCATTCATAAAAATAATTTTAAAGTTAAATACTGTGGAACGTTTCAAAAACGTTCTAAAAACGTTCCTAAAACGTTTTCTTTCTAAATTGACCTCTAAGCTGACAATTCTTAATTAATTTATATTACAATTATATTATCTTTTTTTTAGATATGTGAAAATTAAAATGTTTTTATAAAATTATCTTTGAGGGTTCATACCATCTTACACACCTGAAAATTAAGCTATTTTCTGGAATTTTTTTAGAATTCTTTTAGATTATTTCGATCTAGGTCTTTCTTAGTAAAGATAATTAACATAAATTATTGATAATTATAGATTTTCATAAACGCTATAATGTCTACTATCATTCTGAAAAATAATTATAAAGCCAAATAATGTGGAACGTTTCAAAAACGTTCTAAGAACATTCCTAAAACGTCCTCTTTCTAAATTGACCTTAAGCTGACAATTCTAATTAATTTATATTACAATTATATTATCTTTTTTTTAGATATGTGCAAATTAAAATGTTTTTATAAAATTATCTTTGAGGGTTCATACCATCTTACACACCTGAAAATTAAGCTATTTTCTGGAATTTTTTTAGAATTCTGTTAGATTATTTTGATCTAGATCTTTCTTAGTAAAGATAATTAACATAAATTATTGATAATTATAGATTTTCATAAACGCTATAATGTCTACTATCATTCTGAAAAATAATTATAAAGTCAAATAATGTGGAACGTTTCTAAAACGTTCTAAAAACGTTCCTAAAACTTCCACGTTTTTAATTGACGTCTGACACGGTGCTCTGGAGTGAATTTAAATAAAATTTTTAGGTAACTCAAATTTTGAAGTGGATTCTGTTTTTAGGTGGTATCAGAATGAAAAAAAGCTCAAAAAGAAAAAAATTCACTTGGCGCTTTTTTTGGCAGCGAAAATAAAATTTTTATCTATGATGATTCGTGAACAAAACTTGTAACGTATTTGTTCAATATATGTGTCCTGACACGGTGAAAGGGACCTTACGCCACATCAAATTATTGGTTATGTTTACAAAAGTTTTTGCTTGTTTTAAGATTCATTTTTAAATACCTGAATTCAAAAACAGTTTTTATTAACTATTTTATCTACGAAATAATTAATAAAAACTGTTTTTGACTTCAGGTAATTAAAAATGAATCTTAAATCAAGCAAAAACTTTTGTAAACATAACCAATAATTTAATGTGGCGTAAGGTCCCTTTCACCGTGTCAGGACACATATATGGACGTAAGAGTTAAAAGGTCTGTAACTTTGCATTTGTTTTGAAGTTGATTTTTCGGTACTCTATCCTGAGAAAAATAACCTTAAAGTAAATATTGTGATTTAAAGTTAAAAGCAAGTAAAAAAAAGACAGATGATTTTATTATAGTCTTTACTTAGAGGAATCGTTTTTGTAATGAACTAACTGGAAACCGAAGAACGCATAAAGATGCCATCGCTTACATCATTTACATGCAATTCACAATAGTAAATATTAATAATAACAATTTTCATTCTTCACATTAATTGTGGTGCAAGAATAGTCAAAAGAATTTACTGATGGAAATGATGAAAAAAAAGTCGTAAATTTTATTGTTTTGTTTAAAACTATAAAAATATTTGTTAATTAAGACTTAACAATAAAAAAAATTATTTTTATTGAACAGAAACAAGTTTTTTATAGGTCAGTAAGCAGAAAGGAATATTTTACTCGAATTTTCCACTGCTTGTGTCAGAAATATAAACAATTTTTTTTTGAACGACGACGTTCACAACCGTGTACACGTTTGTAAATGTCCTCGTTGGTAAATAAATTTTCAACCAGGTTAGACGGACCAGATCGCGTCATATGTATTGTAAACTATTCTTGCCCTATGAGCACTTTTTTCGAATTTTAACTAATTTTCAGTACAAATTATTTTTTTTTTAAACGAACATTATATTCGTATTCAGCACAAAATTTCACTTTAGAATACACTTTTCTAAATAAATATATAATAGAAATTATATTAAAAAACCTTAAATAAAGAATCAGATGATATTATAACCTAAACCATGTTTGGCACAAATCAGTATATGTATATAACGTTTTCAAATTGCGGATGGAAAAGCTTAGACATTTTTTGGCGTCTTCTGGCATCAAGGCGAGTACACATGACGAATGGCGCGCTTATTGAATTAGCCGTTTAGGCAATAGAGTCACTTACTATTCTTGCACTCTGACTATTCTTGCCCCACTCTCCCCTATGCATTATTCCCCTACTGAAAATCCCAGTACAACATGTACAAGATCCTGTACAGAAACTTGAACAAAAAATTTAATTAGTACAAGAAAATGTACAAGATATTGTACAAGAAAATGGATTTTTATAAGAAAATGCACATGATCCTGTACAAGATCTTGTAGAGGATCATGTGCATTTTCTTGTACATTTTCTTTGTACATTATTTTCTGTAGTAAAAATTCAAAACTTTAAAGGCTGCGCAGTAGTTTTCTTAAGCCTTAACAGCTGCGCTGTTTTTATCATGCATACGTGAAGAGTCTTAATGATTAGAAGTTTTTAAAATTTTGTTTTATGCCTAAAATTTTTTTTATGAACGTGTTCATGCACAAGTACTTGTACAAGAAAATGTTCAAGATCTTGTACATTTTCTTCCACAAATTTATTTTTGTTCAAGATCCTGTACAAGATCTTGTACAAGTTCTGATACAAGAACTTGTTTCAATTTCATATGCTGAAATTGTACATTTTCTTTACCAGAACTGGTACAAGTTCACTTGCTGAACTTGTACATTTTCTTGTACAAGATCTTGTACAGGGATTTTCATTAGGGGATCTAGACTATTCTTAATGTGAAAAATTAAAATTGTTATTATTAATATTTACTTTAAGGTTATTTTTCTCAGGATAGAGTACCGAAAACTGAACTTGAAAACAAATGCAAAGTTACAAACCTTTTAACTTTTGACGTCCATATATATTGAACAAATACGTTACAAGTTTTATTCACAAATCATCATCTATAAAAAATTTTATTTTCGCTGACAAAAAAAAGCGCCAAGTGGATTTTTTTCTTTTTACGCTTATTTCCATTCTGATACCACCTAGAAACAGAATCCACTTTGAAATGTGAGTTACCTAAAAATTTTATTTAAATATACTCCAGAGCACCGTGCTGAATTGACATTACTTGAGTAATTTATAGTACAATTAAATAATCTTCTTTTCAAATATACTTAAATTTAATTTGTAAAAAAATTATATTTGCTTAATAATTTACTTGCTAGTACAGATAATTATCAAAAACTATTGATAATAATTATATATTTTCATGGACGCTATAATTTCTATGATCATACATAAAAGTAATTTTCAATAAAATAAATGGAACGTTTCTAAAACGTTCCTAAAACGTCCTCTTTTAATTGACGTCTGAGTTGATAATACTTATTTAATTTATGGTACAATTATATTATCTTTTTTTTAAGGTACGTTAAAATTAGATGATCTTATAAATTTATTTTAAATTAATATTCAAACTAAATAATGATAATTATAAAAATAAATTCATAATTAGAAATTCACATAAAAGCTATAATGTCTACAATCATACATAAAAATAATTTTAAAGGCAAATAGTGTGGAAGTTGTTTAAAAAGTTGCTAATTGAAGTCTGTCTAATCTGTCTTCCTAATTGACGTTGAAGTTATATAAATCTTTTTTGTATATCCCTATATGGTTGAAAGCATGGATTTTGAAAATTTACTTTTTTAATATTATAAAAAAATTCAAATTTCGAAAAACTTCGACACACTTTTTACTATTTTAGGTTTTTAATCACCTTAAAATGAAATTAGAATGCAATATATTTTTTAAAACCTTAAATCTAATAAGCAGTTCTTTCTAAAACCTTTGTTAAAAAAAATGTTTCAATTTTTTTGTATTAAATGTATTGTAAAGCACGGACTCATTAAAAAAAAAATAATAATTTATATGAACATACCATCCGAAAGAGGACCTAAAAAGCTACAAATTTGACCCATAGTTGATTTAAATTGGCGAAAAATAAAATTTTTACATCAAATTTTAAAAATGATATAAAATCAACGTTTCGAAATTTAGGCTTGCAGGTTGACTAACTTTGGTAAATTAATAATATTGGAAAAACTCAAATAAATTTATGAAAATTTATTAAATTTCACTTACATTTGATGTTTATGAACATAATAATATCAATTAAAAATTTTTAAACAATTCATTAATAAATAAAATTTTTTTAAATAAAAAAAATTTTTGAAAAATAAAAATTTTTTTTTTAAATTGAAAATCAAATGAAAAACAAGATATGTGAAAAAATGAAAATTTTACTCTAAATTACCATTGGACTCGCATTTCGGACATTTGTTAACACTTAACAGAATTTTCACTGTTTAGTTTTTCTTCTCCGTTTTGTTAGCGGTTCCGATAATCTTATCGGTGAAACGTTGCGTTTCTTATTTTTGGCTTGATAACCATTCCAAACATTAAACAATCATAAAAATTTCATTTGAGTGTAAATGTTCGAAAAAGAGAGGTTGGTTAACCTGCAAGCCGTAAAGTGAGACAAACTGCAATTTTGAACTCTATTTTTAAATTCATGAAAAAAATATTAATTTATTATATTTTAAAAATTCCTTTCGGATTATCAAAATTGATTAAAAAAGCAACTCAGACAAAATTTTTAACTTAATTTATCTATAAAAATCTTCAATTTGTTAGCACCCGAAAAAGTCACAATTTTAATTTTTCAATTTTTCCACAGTCAATTTCAGAATTTGTTTAACAAAAACATTTTTATTACTTCTTTTTGCTCCAAAAGAGCATAAACAGTAATAACTAATCATTTGACAACAATATCAGTCGCGTTTTTAATTATGGCACTTATAGAATAAAAAATAACGCAACTTGGTCAACCTGCAAGCCTGGACAACCTGCAAGCCTCTCCCCTACATATATATATAATGATTTGTTAAATAAATATTTTTCATTATTAATGTAAATAGAATATGATTTTTATAAACTAATCTAAAAATTTTCTCCATTCCACCTGATTCCTCTTATTTAAATGAATTTTTCTTCTATATGTGGAATTCTGAGATTTATAATCTCAGCATCTCGTTTATTTATCTAACTGAAGTAGAAATCCTTAAAAAATAATTTTTCATTTTTCTTTATTTCTTACACATTAAGTTAACTATAAAATGTTATATAAAATCTTATAATTTGCAGTTAGATTAAACAATTCATTTTATTAAATCCTAACGAATCGAGTATAATCCTAATTTAAATAGAAATTCATTTTTTTCAAAGATATATGTTATAAAAATAAGCTCTACATTTTTAACATTATTAAAAAATGCATAGGGATATGAAATTTTTTACACTATATCTTTTTAGTTGAAAAGTCTTTACATATTAGGTTACTTTTGAAACTTTTTGTTAAATCATTATATTTCCAGGTATGCACATAAAAAATATATTTAATTAAATCCTAATATACGAGTCTAATAAATAATATATTTTGTTTATAAAAAATTGATGTTAATAAATAAGTTTTTAGTTTTTTTAGACATTATTCAACATTAGAAAAGAAATAAAAATCTTCATCTTATAGATGTTTAAAACTAAATATTACTTTTTTAAATTTATCATTCACAAATTTACTTAATTAATTAAAGGATACTGTAAATCAAGTAAAGGTGCGTTCAGACCTCGGCTGCCTGTCTGCCTCCATTTTGTCATAGTAACGTACAAGAGTAAAAGAGTCAGTAAATTTAAATTTGAATTCATTGACTCTCTTACTCTTATACGTTACCATGACTACCTGCAGGCAGCAGGATTGTGATTACCATCTAGTAATACAATAAGTTTGGGCTTGGTTAGAAAGAAATTTTTTTTTTAATTTTATCACATAACGAGAAATTATAAATCTCTCATAGTCTACAATTACAGTTATGACTTATTACATATTTTAAAATTACCCAGACCAAATTTAATTTTCTCATGATGCTTCTTAGACTTCCCTGACAAAGGGTAATATTCTCTACTTGTGGAAACTTCATTACTCTTTTAAAAAAATTTTCAGATTTTCAAAAAGTTATTGAACAGTAGTATGTATTGCTATTTTAATAAAAAAATACTATGAGTTATTCGTCAGTTGATTTGATCATGAATTTTAAATTTTTACCTGTTTCTTTACTTCATTTTTTATGTATGTGCTGAACATAATTATTTTACTATGTATTTGCAGAAACATGGAAAACGACAAATTGACAAATACTCCATCAAAGAATTTGGAAAATGGTACATTAACTTCTTTATTAAGGGGCTTGACCCGTGTGATGGGTTCAAAAAATCTAAATTTTTTTTTATAAATCGCATCTACAACTTATGTAGAATATGTGGTTCGAAGAAATTTTTGATATTTGATGTCGTTAAATCCTTAGGTGCGGCTACAATAGCACAGAAAGTGCCTAAAATGCGAAAAAAAATTTGTTCTTGAATTTCAATTAAACCTTCCACATAGGGGGTTTTTGGGGTAGCTGATTACGAATTTGAGGTCCGTTTTGAAAAATTCAAAATAGCGGATCCAATCGTCTTGTATGGTCCAGGCATCGCAGATTAGTGGTAAGTCATGATTTCATGGCGTGATTCGTACTTGAACTTTCAGACTCGTTTTTCTCGAAACCACTTTTTTTTAACTGGTAGCTATGATATCTCAAAAACGACTTGACCGATCACCTTGAAATTTATAGGGTATGTTCAGCACATGTGGGGCAACAAGCTGAACTAGGATAATTAAAAAAGGTCAAGTCGTTTTTTTCTTATACAACAAAACAGGTTCAAAATACAGTTTTTTTTTAGAAATAAAAATTCAAAGTCGCGTAAAAATTTTATTTTTAAATATTTTCAAATAATCCTAGTTTGGCTTGTAGCTACAGTGACACAGATTAAAATAGTATTTTATTTTTAGATTTCTGATCACTCAGTCGGTCGGAATCGTGGCGACCAATGATGTACTTTTTTTCAAAATGAATTGCTTTCCCGCGCTGTATCACGGAAAATTTTCATTATTTTTACTTGAAAAAATTTATAAATGTACTTCAATAATTACTAAATACATGGTATAAAGTTCAAAGTTGTAAGTTTTAATCGCTCTTCAAAAAAAATTCCCAAAAAACAGGTAAAAAAACGGCCGTCACACGGGTCAACCCCCTTAAAGAAATCGATAAAAAGATATTTTTAAAAAAGTAAAAATTTTGAAACTCTGTAACTCAAAAAATATTTTATCAAATTCAATAATAATTGGTATTTACACTTCCACTAATAATAGTAAAATTTTGGTAAAGTTTCGAGAAAATTCATTTTTTGACATGGACAGTTGAGGAATTTTGCCCCATACTGCGTTCTACGCTGCATTTCAACATTTTCAGGCAATACACATTATCATCAAAAGAGATGTTTTTTTACAACGACGTACTTTACACCTTTATCCTTTTTTATAAAATCTTTATCTTCAACACGGACACTGTACATTTTGCTCCGCAAGCCAACAAGTTTTGTTACAATCTTTCCATTGCACTCTTCCTTCATCATTCCTAAAATTTTTTTGTTGGCTTGCGGAATATCATAAACGTTATTTACAAGGTAATCGCAAGTGTCAAATTTATGAATGTCTTCTTTCATGTCTGCATAGACGTCAGAGCATTTGATTTCATAAATTTAGCTATCAGTGTCA
>JUFY01026333.1:4530-14786 GCA_001855655.1 Leptopilina clavipes | reverse complement strand
ATATCACTATTTGCAAAAATATTATAGATGATTTCCATTAATACTCCTCTGAGTAATTCATCAGTAAAATCTCCATGTCGAGATACTCGTAAATCATCAGTTTTTTCTTGATAAAGAAGAATTTTTAAATTGCGCATTGTGATTACAATATCTTCTTTTAATAATGGATCAAAATAGTTTTCTTTTACTATTAGAGTGTAGATGTTGTGTTTTCCTCTTGGAGTTATAAGAATTTGTCCTTTAACTGGTTTTTTTGCTTTTATCTCTTCTGGATCTATTATTCCTATGTCGACAAGCAACCTGCTTATAGGAGTCGTGAATTCACAGTCGGCTGACAAGAAATGAAAGTAATTACTTCGATAGTATGTTAGATTTTCTCTATGGATCATAATATTCATAGGCTTTTCATTTATTTTAGAATAGCTCAATGGTAGTGATGGTGGTATACTTGTTATTGTTGTTTTGATCATAGACTTAGTATTTGACCTAATTTGTTCTTCTTCTTCATCAGAATTTTCTTTTTCCGAGTCTGTTTCTAACAAAGACGTATGATATGGCGTAGATATTGCTTTTGGATTTTTAAAACAGAGTGGTGTGTTTGTTTCTTCTAAAGACGGTCTAAAAGTTACATTTTTGCTGTTAAATTTGTCTTTATTTTTCTTTGGAGTTATTTGAATTGCTTGTTCTGGTACTTGATCGTCGGTATCTGTACTTTCGTTTTCAGCGTTGTCTTTTTCTTTGTCTTTCCAAATAGATTCGCCTTTAGCATAATCCCAATAAAAATCTAATTTTTGAGAAAATTCTGCATGATCTCCAGTGATAATTTCATTGGCTGTTTTATGGATGTCTTCATCATCGTTTCCGTCAGAATGAATTATCCAATCTCTTGGAGATTGTGGTGGACCTAATAACCAATCTTCATGTTGCAAAAATGATTGATTAAAACGGGATATTGAACTATCTAAATTTTTTGCTAATTCTTTTCTTGTTAAATTTGATTCTTCTTCTTCTGAACTTTCATCACTGCAACTGACTGGTGGTTCTACTGTAGTTACAATGGGTGTATCTGGATTAGAAAAGAATGTTGTGTTAATTGGAACTTCCGGAGGTGCACTTTTTGGTCCAGGTTTGCTTTTTATTGCTGCTGGAGGAAGCTTTAAACTGGGAAGCATACTTTTACTTGGTTTTTGAATTGGAGGTTCTGGTATTTCGACTTCTTCTTCAGTATTGCTTTCATCTGTTTCTTCTTTTACTATTTTAGGTCTTGGTTGAAGTGCTCGTCTTTTTGCTACTCTTGTTCCAATCGTACTTTGATTCGGGTTTGCGTTGATGTAGATGGTTTAATATTGATTTTGGAACTGTCTTCTCTGAATTCTGTTTTGATTTTCCTCGAGTAATCATGGAAGTGGTTGGAGGATTAGTTAGTTTTGATTTTATTTTACCGAATTGCTTGTTTACTAATATTTTGACCTGTTTTTCATTTACTTCTGTTCATTTCTTCATTAGAATCGCTTATTACAACGTTTCTGGAAAGGGCATCAGCATTAGTGTTTAGTTTTCCTGATTTATGTTCAAATTTATATGTATAGTCTCTTAATTTTAGTCGCCATCTAATAAGTCGTTGTCCAGGGTCTTTTATTGTGTCTATCCATCTCAAAGGTTCATGATCGCTGACTAAGGTAAATTCTTTCCATAGATGTAGGTCTGAATTGATGAACTGCATATAATACTGCTAGACATTCTTTTCGTTGTTGAGTAGTTTAACTCAGGTGCATTTAACACTCGAGAAGATAAGCGATAGGAAGGTCAAAACCATCCTTTTCTTGACTCAAAACTGCTCCTATAGCGAAATCTGATGCATCTGTAGTTACAGTGAATGGTTTATCGTAATTGGATATTGCAAAATAGGGCTGGTACACAAGGCTGCTCTAGCTCTTGAAACTGCTATCTTGTTCAGGACCCCAATCGAATTTGATGTCCTTTTTTAATAAGTTTGATAAGGTTTGGCTTTAGCTGAGAAGTCTTTTATAAACCTGCGATAATAACCTGCTAATCCTAGGAATTGTTTTACGTTTCTGGGTGTTTTAGGAGTTGGAAAATTTTTTACTGCATCTACTGTTTTTGGATTAGGTTTTACTCCTTCGCTGCTTATGATATGACCTAAATACGCAACTTCTTTGAATAAGAATTCCATTTTTCAGGCTGTAATGAAAGGTTGGCTTCTTTCAATTTCTGTAGTAATCGTCGTACTTTCTTACCATGTTCTTCTAAATCTTTTGCGTAAACTACGATGTCATCCAAATATACGAACAATTCTACACCTTGAAGTCCTATTAGTACTTGGTCCATCAATCTTTGGAATGTTGCTGGGGAGTTCTTTAATCCCATGGGCATCACTTATGTATTCGTAATGACCATGTGTTGTTGAGAATGCTGTTTTGGCTCTATCCGCTGGATCTAGCTCAATTTGATGAAATCCGCTGGCTAAATCAAAGACTGAAAAGTATTGAGCTTGGCCCAACCCGTCCACAATTGAAATTATATTTGGAAGAGGATAAAAGTCACCTATTGTCTTGTCATTAAGTGCTCTAAAGTCTATGACAATGCGCCATTTTTTCTTTCCGGTTCCATCTATTTTCTTTGGAATTATTAGCAATGGGGAGTTGTATGGAGAACATGAGGGGCCTATGGCTCCTTCTGACTTCATACGGTCGATGACTTTGTCAATTTCTTCTTTTTGCGATGGTGAAAACCTGTATTGTTTAGTGTGTATAGGAATTTCGTCTTGTGTAAGAATTTTGTGTCTTACTAAATGTGTTGGAGTTAAGTGTTCTCCAGGAAGATGAAAATTATCTGGAAACTCTCTAACAATTTGATGTACATGTTCTTTTTCTTCTTCATTCAAGTGTTCCAACCTCAGGCTTTCTATTACTGCTGAAGCTTTGTCAATAGGAGGCGTATATTCTTCTTCTGAGAGGTAGTCGTCGGAATCTTCACCGGGTAATTTATAAAATTCGAAAGGAATTATTTCTTGAGGTGGTACTTCAATTTCTATGTCCTCTGTTGTTGTATTTATTGCAAAAACATGACATATACCATCGTTGTTGGTTACTACTCCTTCACCGATTATTAATCCTTCGGTTTCTTTTATTAGGGGTAAATATCCTTCTTTTAACTCTTTGTTTATTATTTCAATGGGTATTACCTGTTTTGTTCTAGCTTTAACGGTAAAATTTGTGTTTTTATTGGCTTTATTTTCAGTTATTGATTCTCTCGCTTGAAGAGATTCCTGGTCAGAGAAAAATATAGGTTGTATAGGGTTTGAATGAGTTACTATTGTATTGTGCCAAAATGAAATTTCAACCTTTTCTTTACGTAGATAGTCACGACCTAGTATACCGTCAGATTCTATGGGAAAATCGGAAGGTACTACTTGGAAGGTTACTTGTTTTGAATTTATTTCAATTTTTACAGTTCCTAAGGTAGGAATTTTTACGGGAATAATACCGGCTATATGTATGGCTTCATCTTGAAATACTTCTAGTTCTGGCTGTAAAACAGACAGTTTTATTAGATTTACATCTGCTCCTGTGTCAATCAACAGGGATGCTGATGAATTTTGAAAACTAGGAGAGTTAATGTCGATTAATGGGGATTCTCTTGATTTTCTGGCGTGCAAGATGTGTCTTGTGATCTTAGGAGTCTCACGTTGGTTGGACGCTCTTTGGATTCTCCACTCGTCGTCGCGTCTGTCCGTCGAGCTGTGTTGAAGTTTAAATTGTCTTTGTCAGAGGGTCGGGGAGATTGAGCACGCGGTGGTGTTCTATTTCCTTCATAAGGTTTGTTAAAATGACTCTCTTGTAGAGGTGGGTGAGGATAATATGGATATGCATTGTAATACTGCCGTCCAAAGTTAAAAGATACATAAGCGACATTTGAGCTGAACCGAGAAAATCAAAGAAAACTGTTTGCTTCTAGAACTTTTATTTGTAGTAACTTTTTTCAACAAAGTTTAATCTATATTCAATAAAATATGTTTTTCCTTTCTTATGATGCAAAAAAAAGTGATTTTTTAAATAATTTCTATTGTAAAATGGACATAAGGGTTTTTGGCAGTGAACAATACAGACAAAAAAAAACCCAAAGTCGCTTGTGTTGTATTTCTCGGCAAACTGACTCGAGCGCAACTCTCTCGTGCAGAGTAAATAGATACATAAGCGACATTATATCAAAAATACTATCGTCTTATTCCAATTCAGAGTAATTTTTTTCTAAAATGTTAAACCACTATTAAATAAAAAATATATTTTGCTTCTTATGTAAAAAATCTTTAAAATAATTTCTATAATAAAATGAGTATATATGGTCCGTTTCTCGCAGTGGAAGATTCCACCCAAAATAAGCGCAACAGTTTGAAAAGTTTGCTGTTATAAATTAATTAAAAAATATTGCTGATAAATTTTGAAATTTTAAAATGAATATCATTTTGAAAAATCAATATTTTCTAAAAAAAATAAATTAACAGAAATATTTTTTATTAAAAGAAATCAAAGCACAAATTTTTTAGTAATAATTTTCTATAAAATGTTATTGGAAATTAAATAATATAACCAACAGATTTTATAATTAAAGCGATTTTTTAAACTTTTCAGATGTTTATACAAGTAAATTATTTGTTTATGTCTATATGTTATATTGTTTAACAAAAAGGAGATAACATATAATAAAAAAATCATCAAATTTTTCATTAAATAAAACTGTAAATGAAGTAACTCTATATTAACTTTTGTAAGAAATATATTGTTTTAAAAAGTAAAAATTGTAGAAAACTAAATATTTTTTAAAAGGTTAAAATAATGGCAAACTGTAAGAAAAAAAAGAATTTTGTATAATTGATCTCCACTAGAATTTATTAATTAAAATTAGAATCACATTTGTTGATTGCTGTAGTTCAATTATAATACATTTTTTATATCGAAACAAATTCTCTCAATAAATATTTAATACAACAGAAAATTCGCGTTTTTAAAGTACTGAACGAGTATTCATGACTAAAATTAGAATCACATTTGTTGATTGCTGCAGTTTAATTAATACATTTTTTTATATTGATAAATATAATAAATATTTAATACAACAGAAAATTCGCGTTTTTAAAATACTGAACGAATATTCATGACTAAAATTAGAATCACATTTGTTGATTGCTGCAGTTTAATTAATACATTTTTTTATATTGATAAATATAATAAATATTTAATACAACAGAAAATTCGCGTTTTTAAAGTACTGAACGAGTATTCATGACTAAAATTAGAATCACATTTGTTGATTGCTGCAGTTTAATTAATACATTTTTTTATATTGATAAATATAATAAATATTTAATACAACAGAAAATTCGCGTTTTTAAAATACTGAACGAATATTCATGACTAAAATTAGAATCACATTTGTTGATTGCTGTAATTCAATGAATACATATTTTATATTGAAACGTATTATCTCAATAAATATTGAATAAAATACAGCAGAAAATTCCCATTTCTAAAGTACTGAACGAGTATTCATCATAAAATCATCATATTTGTTGATTGGTGTAGTTCATTTAATACAATTTTCATATTAAAAAATAATCTCTTAATAAATATTTAAGAAAACAAAAAAATTCATATGAGATTACTAAATCAGTATTCAAGAATCACATTTGATGATTACAGGTAACTTAATGAAATACTGCATTCGAAGAAAATTTGAAAAAAATGTCGATTTAAAAATTTCCAAAAAGTGTTTTAAAGACAAAATGACTTCCATACTTGGGAAATTAATATAAATAAAACTTTTCTTTTTGCAATTTGTATATATCCTTAAAACATTTTTGATTTATTTAATATTCATTATCATATTCATCAATTAAATCAGCGACATTTGAAACCTGTAAATTGTTCCAGAATCGACGTCTGTTTGGTTTCATCAGCGGAACAAGTTTTTTAATTATGTTTTCTTTTTTTTGCAACGGTATACCACGAGGTTCAGCTTGTACGACGGGTGCAGGAATACCATTTCTCGTTACTTGGACTTTTAAAAAGTCTAGTTCTTCTAAATTTTCGATCTCTTCGTAAGTCAAATTGTACTGCATTTTATAGCTACCTCGAACCACTCTTACCTGCTTTATATCATTTAAATATGGTCTTACATCACCCAGAGATTTCAATTTTTGTTTAGAGGAATGATCAGCCCATGAAGAGAAATCGAAGAAATTTAAAGACTTAACTAACACTTTTCCTGTAGTAGAATTTTGGACAGCTTGTTCAAAGTCTTTAAAATCATATATTTTTCCCATATTTTTCATGGATTCCTCAACTCTGTGATGGAATGAATCAGCTGCCATGAATGTGTGGCCACTTTCAAAATAATTAATTTCGATAAAGTTTGCATCCACTTCTTCAGAGTTCACAAGATAGATTAGGAATGTAAAGAAAGCCCAATTTTTATTTTGGCCAGAACAGTTATCGAACCAAATTACAAACCGTTTTACATCGCGATATGTCAGAAAAAATGAGTGAAACGCGCTTATAATTTGTTCTTTTTTTCGGCCTGCAATTCCTTCATGCCAAAGTGCAGCGAATGGTACATGATTTCTTTTAAAAGAACCCAGTGGCACTATGCTCTCATTAAATGCTACTATTCTTTTTGTAAACATACAAACTTTTAATGAGTCCATACGAGGGAGCATAATGACTTTCTGTAAATCAGCACAATAATAAGCTGTGTCTGGAAAATCTGATACTTCTTTTACATGTTTCATGTATTTTTCACGGGCTTGTGCTGCACGAGCGTTATGTGTTGACCATTCTTTGCAAATGTCACATTCGTCGTTTAGATTATCTTTATCATGGCCATGTACATTAAATCGCTCACAAGATTCGCACTCCTCGTGTCCCAGTTTTGTAACAGCAATATTCATTTTATCAAAAACGCTACGATATGTTTCATAACAAATTGATTCATCTGGATTATTTTCCTTGAAATCATTGTACATAATCGTAATGGACAAAGTGCTTGGTAAATACCTCCTATTTGGAGCATGTGCTCTACGGTAGTGAGAAACGGACGGATTAAATGACTCAACGTGTTCTACAATTTTCAAATTCCGAATTTCAGTAGACTGACTCTTTTTCTTACCTCGATGATCTGGTTTAGGCATTAAAGTAATAGGATCAATTTCCTTCATCGTGTTTCTAACAATTGAATCATTTGACTGTTTAAAACCCAAGGTGGCAAGGAAGAAAGGTTTACATACTTGTCTCTCCTCACCAGCATCATCGACCATGAAATAACAATACTGATTATTCCGTTGAAACTTTACTTCATTAACTCTTCTTCGCTTTATTTCTTCTTTTTTCACATGTTTCGTTATGTAAACTCTTCTCTCCATCCAGTTTAATTTCCAAAAAACATTATTTTGTTCTTCTCGACAGTCTGAACTAAAATAGTCACTGCATTTTAAGCGACACTTTTTGCACGGAGGTAAGACGACGTGATCTTTCTTACTTGAAGTCGGTGTTACTTCTTCCGAATCGGTAATATTTATTGACTGCGGTATATTAATATTATTAACCGGAAGATTGGCTGTAGATGAGTTAGAAGCACTTACATTCTCTTGAGAAATATTTTCGACATTTAGATTTTTTCCGATTTCAACATTTTGCTGGTCCTCTCGCAAATCATGTACCGACGATTTAAAATGATAATTTGTATTGTTTTCAATAACTCTATCGCAGTTAATTGATTGTTCAGGAGCGATTAAATGATCAACTAAATTTTGTGATTCAGACGTAAAATTAGAAGAACTTGAGACCAGCCCAATTTCTTGTATAACATATCCTGAATTATTTTGATTATAAAAATGTAAAGGATCGTATCCGAACATAGCTCCGGCAAACATTGCACTAGTTGTGTAATTATCATTTCCAATATCTGAAATAATTACAGTTTAATTATAATATTGCATTATTTTTTGAAAAGAAAAAATTTCACACTCTATGTTTGAGTTAGTTAAAATCATAATTTACGAGTAAACATTTAGTCACTGATTTAAAGCTATTTTTACTAATAATTTAGTTAAAAGTAATTGAAGATAATTTAATTAATTTTGAGGTTATGTAAAATATTATAGAAAAAGGTAATCATTATTAGTAAATTTCTTTAACTAATTCAATTATATAAATTTTAGATAAATTTCACTTACAATTATTGGTAAAATCCATATCATCCCACATTTCTATATTTTTTTGCTACTGAGTAGTGCAAATGTGACAAGCGAAGCGGAAGAATCATAGGTTACAACTGAAAATAAAATATTTTAATAAGTTTACTGTAAACGGTAAACACATATTATGCCAGGTTTCGTTCATTCATATGAGAAAATTTTTTACGATATGTTCCAATATAACAAATCTGTCATTTTCGAAGGTAAATATTTTAAAGTGTTATTTGTTCACCATGACAATAAAAGAATATCATACCAGATCGGTGATTTTTAATTTAATCTCAAATGAACTCATTTTCAAATAAATAATTAAATAAATAAATAAATATAGTGTGTTTAAGTTAATTAAGTGTAACCATACACGAGACAATTAATTATCACATCAAATGAAAAATGACACTTTCCACTTTTAGGTTATGTGTCTAATAGTTTTACCTCGATTAAAGCTATTTTTAAATTATATGAAATCGCAAAATTCATTTTTATTGAATAGTCTGAATGTAATGAAGACTTAAACATCACTGGTTTATACTGAAAGTTAATCATTTTTGTGTATTTTCACTCTAAAACTTTACACCTTTTAAATCCTGCTTAGCCTTTCTTCTGAGCGCGTTCCACATACACATGTACTTATTTTACGATATTAGTGTAGAATTGATCACATCACTATATATAGGATATAAAATAAGATAAACGAAATGAGAGTAATTAATATATTACTTACAATATCAACACTGGTACATTTCGCGATAAACAAATGACGTTTCTTATTAAGATGGCAAAGTCTTCGACACAATTTCCACAGTTCGATGATATTAACACCAGGGCGCGTTGATTCGATTGTGCATGATGCTCTAAAATCTTTTTTTAATGTGATTGTTTCGTTTAAAGTGTCAAATTGTAAAAAGCAGTCAAACAGTTCTAAAAATTGTTAATAAAGCATCCGTAGGAATACAGTCGTTTCTTTCAATCTGTAAACTCAACTGACTCTCAGAACACTTTACCGAGTAAAAAGATACATAAGCGACAGTTGCTTCTTTTAGTTTGTAAACTCGATTCACTCCCGGGCTATTTTGCCGAGTGAAAGGATACATAAGCGACTATATGTATCTTTTTGTTCGGCATTCTGGTGACGTATGCAGAGTAGTTTACAAACCTATCACGTCGCAAAGGACTTTATGTATCTTTTTATTCTGTATTTCATCATTTTCTGCACTTTCTTCATTTTTAAACAATCCAATTTTGCAATAAATAATTTAAATAATTAATTCTTTCTTGCACAGTTAGATGCGGCTTCTTTTTACGAATCCAATGATACCAAAAACTCAATTTTGACAAAAATGTCGCTTATGTATCTTTTAACTTTGGACGGCAGAATAAGGAACATAAGCATTTGGAGGATAATAATTAGGATAACAGGGGTATTGCAATAAATGATTATTGGATGATAATTGTGAAGCATAGGGATTTTTTTAAATCCCAGTAAGGGTAGGAAATTGAGTATGGTTTCTTGTTTGCTCCATTGGGTAAGGAAATCTAACTCTTGGACTTGGGCTCCTTTCTTGATACCCATAATCATTAGGTTGATTATAACTCGAATAATGATAAGCATTATAATCAGGTTTATGATATTGATGACGCGCTTCAAATTCTATGGCGCATTTGAATGCTTCTTCGATAGTTTTAGGGTTTCTAGCTTCAATTATATTAGACATCGCATCTGGGAGACCTCTTGCAAATGATTCTAGGGCACAATCTGATAAGGGTTTCATCATACTGGCAGTACTGTCATTTCCATATTTGTCTTCAAGTGCTGCTTTAGCACCTGCAGTTAATAATGTTATTTTATCATAAAATTCACTAACAGATTCATTACGGCTCATACGAATTGTGGAAATTTCCTGCAAATACCATGTATAAGATTTGCGCGGTGCGAATCTTTGTTTTAAATGTTGTGTTAGTTCGTCAATGGTTCCAAAAGTCT